>JACCIY010001517.1:0-41884 GCA_025506505.1 Flaveria sonorensis | reverse complement strand
AAGGAGTGACCGAGGCGGTGAATATGTTTCACCATGTGCTGAATTCTGTGCTCAAAATGGAATAATCCGTGGAGTATAAACTGCGCCTTATCTCACAACAAAATGGCATTGCAAATGAAAGAATCGTACCCTTAAAGAAATGATGAATGCCATGTTGTTAAGTTCTGGGTTGAGCAAGGATATGTGGGGGGAGGCTGTTTTTGTCAGCTACTTATCTTTGAACAAATTCCTTTCAAGAATAAGGATGTACACCTTCCACGTTGTGGATGGGTAGAAACCATCTTACAAATTCTTGAAAGTGTGGGGGTGTTTAGCCAAAGTGGTAGTGCCCACCGAAGGTTCAAAAGATAGGACCCAAAACTGTGGATTGTGTATTCATAGGCTATGCCAACATAGTAAGGCATACCGATTTCTTGTACATGAGTCGAAGAAATCCTGAGATACACAAAGAACGATAATGGAGTCGATTAATGCATCTTTCTTTGAAGATGTGTTTCCTTGTTTATCTCAGGATCATGCGAGTTCATCAAAATGACTGATGAGATGCTTATGGAAAAGAACAATCAGAGGTTGAAGAGGTAGGCTAAGAAGAAGCAAAAGGTAAAGGATTGAAAAGTCATTTGGCCCTGACTTTCTTACCTATATGGTTGAAGGTGAGCCTAAAACCTACCAAGAAGCTATAACCTCTTCAGAAGGACCTCAATGGAAAGAAGCCATCAAAATGAAATAGATTCTATCTTGCAGAATCATACTTGGGAGCTAGTAGATCTTCCAACTGGTTGTAAACCACTTGGATACGGTGCATATTCAAGAGGAAGATGAAAGCTGATGGCTCAATTGATAAGTACAAGGCAAGGCTAGTGATCAAAGGGTATAGACAAAAGGAAGGTCTAGACTACTTTGACACTTACTCGCCTGTCACTAGAATAACCTCTATAAGGTTGGTGCTTGCAATTGCCGCTTTGCAGAATTTAGAAGTACATCAGATGGATGTAAAAACTCTTTTCTAAATGGGGATTTAGAAGAGGAAATCTATATGGAGCAACCTGAGGGTTTCTCTGCTCCTGGCCAGGAGGGAAAAGTAGTAAATTCAACTTGTCAAGTCTTTGTATGGCTTGAAGCAAGCTCCAAAACAATGGCACCAAAGTTTGATCAAGCCATGCTTGATTCTGGTTTCAAGATCAATGAGTGCGACAAGTGTGTATATGTGAAAGATACACAAGGGGTTATGTGATGTTATGCCTTTATGTAGATGACATGCTTATCATTGGAAGTGATGATAACATGATTAGGTCTACAAAAGATATGTTGAAAGCGGGATTCGACATGAAAGACATGGGCTTAGCTGATGTGATTCTTGGAGTAAATATCATTAGAACCAAAATGTCTCGTGTTAAGTCAATCTCATTATGTGGACAAGATCCTTGGAAATTTTAATGCAGAGGACACTAGTGTTGCTCGGACTCCAGTTGATACCTCACATCATCTCTCTAAGAATAGAGGAGAGGGTGTTGCTCAACTGGAGTACTCAAGGATTATTGGCAGTCTTATGTATCTCATGACTTGTACCCAACCAGACCTTGCATACACTGTGAGTAGGCTAAGCAGGTACACTAGAAATCCAAGCTCTGAACATTGGAAGGCTATGACAAGGCTTCTAAGGTACTTGAGATACACAAGGAACTATGGACTGTATTATGGTCAAGATCCAGCTGTTGTGGAAGGATATACTGATGCAAATTGGATATCCGATATAAAAGATTCCAAATCCACTAGTGGTTATGTGTTTACCCTTGGGGGAGCGGCTATAGCTTGGAAGTCATCCAAGCAAACTGTATAGCCAGATCAACAATGAATCTGAATTTATCGCTTTAGATAAAGCTGGAGAAGAGGCGGAATGGCTACGTCAGTTCTTGGAATATGTTCCAGGATGGCCAAAGCCTGTGACGGCTGTTTGCATACATTGTGATTGCCAATCACAATTGGTAGAGCTCAAGTACAATGTATAATGGCAAATCAAGACATATAAGTGATGTAGACACAATACGATACGACAACTACTCTTAACTGGAGTTATTACTATGACTATGTGAAGTCAAAGGATAACATTGCGGATCCGTTGACAAAAGCTTAAGCAGAGAGTTAATATAGAAGTCGTCGAGAGGGATGGACTAAAGCCCTTGGAGTAAGTGTGTATGAAGGAAAACCTATCCTAGAAGATTGGAGATCCCAAGATCTAGGATCAATAGGACAACCTAATTGTACAAACTAAGGTCACTGTGGGGGAGTACCCCAAATCATAAAATGGAAATTGAACATTTCCTAGTCCATTCCTAAATTAATCAGTGATAGCAAAGAAGTTAAGCCTATGGCTTTTAATGACTTGTGTGAAGCCACCTATGTGAGAGAGAAGTGGGGTCGCTTCGAATGGATTTGTTGGGGCATAAATCCTAGAGCTCTTGCAGAACCAGGCTAGTGGTCCATGACCATAACGGACACAACAATGAGGGGCTAGCCAGATCAAGGAGAATGTTGTGTGAAGTGTAATAACGTCTACAGAAGAAGGGTTAGTTCAAAGACATCGAGTCTACTAATCGCTAGGAGACTAAGTATGCTTCACAAAGGAAGGTTCAAAGAGAATATCTACCTATCCTGTAACATTCAACTGCTGAACTATATCTTGACGCTTGAGTGCAAAGATCGATCTCCATTCATGTGGGGATTGTTGGAAGTTTAGTGAGAAAAATATGATTTCTCACTCATTTGGGACATTATAATTAATTGTATTTGTTGCAATTTATTACCAAACCATTTCGTATGTGTTCTCCTAAGTGAGAGGAACACAACGAACTAAACCGTGTCCAAAATGAAGCTAAGATGAATGAGATATCGATGCTCAAAGTTGTGTGGTTGAAAACACAAGCTGTGAAAAATCTGAGCGGAAGTTGTTGTCCCACATTGGTGGAATGATAAACTATAAATTAGTTTATAAGTGGACGTTTCAAGGGATGTGTTTGTCCCACATATGTTGAGGGACACCCAAGGTCAAGCACAAGGGTGCGAAGCACCCAACGCGCACGCTCACGGGCACGGGCTCGGGTGATGGGAGGCAATGTGGCGCTTTGATGGCCCACTTTTTGAAGTGTTGACTGACTGTTGAACTTTCGTAACAGATAGTCTGTTCGCTTTCGTAACAGACAGTCAGTTCACATCCCTATTAATAACTCGTGAATTAACTAAGGGATGCTTTAGTTCCTAACTGCCTCAGAGTTCACAGCATATATACAAGACCTGGTGTCTTGTGCAGGATTACCAGTTTACATGTTCCACGACACACAGAAAGAACAATTTCCAGCTTTCTCGCAACTTCGTGCTCTCGTTTCAGGTAGTGGTTTTGGGTGCTAGGCTAACTCCGGCAGTACTTCTGCTCCGGCTGTTGTACCCTGGGAGACAGACGGGATTCACCTGGGTGGCCCGAAATCTGTTTTAAGGGACCTCTGTTCAACAGAAATCCTCAGCCATGTTCTGTTCTTTTTGTTTATTTGTTGTTTCTTTAACATCGTGTATTCTGTTTGTTTAGTTTCTTTTGTATTGTAATCAAAGTTTTTTTATCTATAAAGCAATTATTTTATTTTGTGAACGATGTTCCTAAATCATCTATGTAATGATATAATTGACTCTTAATTTGTCTGATGAGCATGAGTTCATGTATCAGATATACATATTTGGTGTTTGGAATAATACAATAATCTTAAGTAAATATAAAATTGACTTGTTTTAATGATATTTACATACAAACAACTAAACTCGTAACAATATATTATATTATATTATACTATTAATTTTTCGTATGTCTGGTTACTACATGGAGGTTCTTAGGTTTGTAAAATAGCCACTAAAGTTTGATGATTTACAAAAGACCCTTACTTACATCCTCTTAAGCACAAGATACAACCAATTGCCATCTTCCGTCTAGGTTTAGTTCAGCTTGTGTTGTTCGGATTGAGTTTGGCAATTGATTGCGTTGCTACGAATCTTCTGTAAATGGTTGGAAGATAAACATAATTCAATGCCTAAATGCAGTGCCTAAAGAAAACATAATTCTAGCAACATTATGTTTTCTTTGGGTGAGCTTGGTTAACCTTCTTCTTGGTTATTATGCATTTATGCAGCAAAATTTCAAGAAAATTTTAGATACCATCACTAACTATTATGCATTTTTGTGTATGATTTCGAGAAAGATACCATCAATATTTTCATTTGCAGGCACCATTAGATAAAGAGAAAGGAAATTAGCTCACGGGGAGATTACACTATCCTTATATTTATCATGTGTTTTGTAATTTGCTACTGATAGTGTTCAATATACCTCTCACTTCAATCCATTTTTTAAGGGTCTTAAATAAGATTAGGGTAGAAAATCTATCTATTAATCAAAGCAAAATCAACAATGATCTTACATTAGTGACAAGTGTAAATATTTTCATGAATCATGAATCATGATGAAAAAGTTATCTTTTTGATATAAGTTTAGTGGACCAGTGACCAATCACATAATGATGGAAGTTTAAGTCTTTTGTTTGCGTTTTTGTAATTAACTTTACAACTACTTAGCCTGTGTTTTTCTTTTCTTTCTTATGCTATTCCATAAGCGATTTTATGTTTGATTTGAAGGTTCATAAAGGGGTCGTCACTACTCCTTACAAAGGAAGAAGAGAATGGTCATCCTTTATACCCTCAAATAAGCCATTATTTTTAGCATGATCTTTGGTTCTTATTAATGTTTTCATAAAATCTTAATGAAGCATTACCTCAACATACATTATAGAGCTATAATTTCTATTGGATGTTGAATTATATTTTTATTTGTTGTATAGAGTAAATAATATTAAACGTGATGCCTTGAGCTCTAATTTGGGTATGTCTTGAATCTTGATAAAGCTTTAACTATATGTACAGTATTTTGAATGTGCTATAGAATGATTATATCGTTAATGGTATGTATATTTTTTCTGTAAATTGAACCTCAATGATCATTTAGACTTACCCAATGTGGTTGTCATCAACTTAATGTTAGTTCTTGTAAGCTAAAGAATCATATGTTTCTAGCCTTTTATAGATACCAAAACGAATTGATGATCTTTTGCTCTTTTTGTAAACGAATATCGTTTCCATTGCGCGTAAGAAGACACCGTCAGCAACACGCGGGTCTCAATCCTAGTTTATATAACGGAAATTTTTGTAAATAGTAAACGTTGTTTTTTTTTTCATTTAATTTTACCACAATTTTTCATAGTGAAAATTGTTGTAACGCATTCTTTTATTTGCGTTTTAATACGCAAATCGTGTCTCCATCGATGGCTCGTTTCGAGGTTGTACCCACCCCGGATTTTTGTGCTTTTTTATCTTGTTTTGTTTTCTTGTTGTTTTGGGTTTTAAGAGTGTAAGCATTATTGTGATCTAGGTTTCTAATAAGATTTCTTGATGTCTTATGGTCTACCGTCATTGCTACGTGTTTTGTTGTCCATTTTTATTTTGAGATCATGGTAGAATTCCGGCACAACGCATCGGGAGGAATATCTAGTTTATATTTAATTAACCACTCATTATCTCTTTTATTTGTTTTTCGTTACAACTTTTATAAATATAGATATAACATTTTTTTTCAAGTTGTCAGCTACCAATACCAATATAGTCGTTATAATAGCTCGTGGCTCGCTTGATTAGAACTCCCTCAAAATCAGTTTGTTTGTAAACGAACCCATCAGGCCGCCTAGCTTTTGTAACTGAGTTTAGCCTAACCGGCTTGATGTGTAATCGATTTTAGCTTGAGCTCGTTGGCTCACTCATTTTTAATTACTCGCTACAAGTGAAACCTAAATTTAAGAGTATATGACTTATAACATGTTTTAATGAACAAAATTATAACATATACATAAATATATTTTTCAATATATACTGATTGTGGGCATTTCTCGATACAAAACAGATAAAAAATATTCAAGTGTATGTTAAACATAAAAAAAAAATTATTAATATCAATTGTTTAAAAAACAAAATTTTAAAGATTTAAAAATAACAAGTGGCTCGAGCTTTTGTAAGCAGTATTTCAAGCTTAACATTTAGCTTGTTTACATAAACAAGCCGAACTGAGTTGGCTCTTTTAACTTCGAGCTCGAGCCCACCTTAACTTAGCTCAACTCTACGGCTACAATTTCATACACGGATCTGTTAACACGACACGACACGAAGTTAACTGGTTTCGTGTTTAAGCTTAATAGGTTTGTGTTTGATCTTAACAGATTTCGTGTTATTAACAAGTCAACACGTTTAAGACACGATAAAAATTTTTGTCTTACGTGTTAACCTGTGGATGATTAAACATATTTACATTTTTAGCTTATTTAAAATAACTAAATTATACATTTAAGATATATGTCGTTGCTATTCACGTTCACTTTATTAACTCTATCCTTTGCCCAACCGCTTCAATTGAATACAACTACTATGATACCACTGACCGAGTCTTCGGCTTTCATTTGACGCCTCTCGGGGGACGTAACTATGTTATTTGTTAATATTTTTATTGACTTTGTTTTAAATATGTCAATGATTATGATGATAGTGATTGTGTATTATTTAAGACTTTATGGCTTTTTGGTAACTTTTGTTAAATATTTATTTGATTTTTTTCGTGTCTTTAGTAGGCTTATCTTTTAATCTGTTGTTAAACAGATTTATGTTGTGTTTGAAAAAAATAGCACGATTAGTTATCGTGCTGTAATCGTGTCAACACTTATCGTGTCGTGTCTGATCTGTTCTGTCAGCCCTACTCAACTCATCAAGTTTCCCGCCCTAGATACCAACTTAAATATTTGACATTACTTTATTACTTTATATGAAATCTTCTCCGAATTTAAGTTTTTGTAATCTGTTTCTGGTTTCAACTACATGAGGGAGTGAGGGACCCCATAGTTTGGGGATAACCTGACAAGTAGGACACCCTCAAACGTTGAATCGCGGAATTTCCCCATCCAAGTGACAAATGAACACATTCATTGTACATATCATGCAACATTTCACTATTTAAAAATCACATACATAAACCTCACCTACAATATGTTACATAAAACAAATTAAACTTAACCCGACTAACTTAAGAAACCAAGCACAGTAATCTTTAATTCTTTTTGACATCGTTCGATAGATCATGGGATCGAGCGAACCAAGATACGGACTGCATACACGAAAGCAACCGTAAATGAATATTGCATGTGTAACGTGTCTAATGAATAGGAAAATATTGGCATTATAACCTCCTAATTGTTTTGCATGTGACAACTTAATTTTGATCACTATCAAGGTATATCATCGTCCCATGCATTGACAGATCAAGCAACCCCACAAGGCTAACACTTTACCGTTTGGATACACTCAAATCACTAGGGGGCCCCTACCCCATAACCTAGGTCGACAACGGATATAAAGTATATCACTCTCCTAAATAGATGCAGCCAACCCTCTTCCCATCACCTAAAAAAACGCTAATCATAGGGGTATATATGTCCTGTCATGCTATTCTAATTTTTAGGTGACGGTGGTTTTCATTCTTGAGATGGATTTCAACGTCAAGACGGATTTTGTCGCTCTAATTCTGACTAACCCAGAAACAACACCATAAATAGGAACCCACCACTATGGGGAAACCGTCCTGAAAATCTTGGAAAGTTTTTGAGGCCTGGGACTCTGGAAGAGTTGGAAAATGGACTCCTATAATACAAAGTCCATACCGTAGTATGTAAAAGTTTATAGAAATATTAGTGAGCTCTAATTTAATAGGCTAGAATATTTAAATTGTATTGGGTACTAGATTGGGTAAATGGTAATGGATTAAACTAATTAGGATTGTCAACGAGCTCTAAGGTTTAATAGGCTGGAATAATTAAATTGTTATTGGGTTTGTTAATGAGTTTTTTTAATGGCTTTGTATTTTTTTTTTTTTTGTATATGCATGATATATATAACTTTTTATTTAAAAAAAAATTCGAGCTCTTGAGAAGATCGCGCTATGAATGGTCGTATAGAAGTGGTTACTACATTTGGGTAAAAACTACTTACACCACCGAAGTCCGAACATGTGATATGCTTGTACTATGTAGAACAGAAGATGTGCATCATATCAAACATAGCCAAGGGCGAGCCTAGGCACTACTCACTAGCCATGTGGGAAAGTGATCAGCTTGGAAACTTTATATTATTGATAATGCCAGCTTAGGTTTATGGACAGTGATAGCATAAATTTATAACACTACTAGAAAATAAGTTTTACCGAAAGAATATTAACGCCAGACAGTATCCTTCAAAGATAGATCTCAAATAAATAAAAGTTAAAATTATAGTAATCCCTCATAAGGTACTGACGAATAAACAAAAAGATAGTCTACACCATGAAAAAAAGAGATTTTCATGAACATATTACTAAGGAACCACCGATGTAGGTAATTTGATTTATGTCGTCGTCAATAGGTACTCTATCTGATGGCAATTCTCATGGTAATCCTTCAGTAACAATTAAGATAAGATTTCAGATATGATTCCTGCTAGGCAAGCAGTTGTCAGTAAAAAGCTGTCGAAAAAATTACTATAAATGGAATTAAAAAGTCGATTTTGTTCAAAAGAATAGTGATGAATTTTCCATCTCTCCAAACGTTCATGTTTTTCACATGTGTTACGCAAAAACTCGTTTGTTGGAATTAGACTTCTTAGAATTAAAATAGACCATATGTATCCCAAAGGAGATCGGAAACATGGGACAATATCTCAAAGGTTTTCTTGAAATTCTCATCTGTGTTAATGCTAACAGATGAGGGCTAATCTTGTGTGTGGTAGACTTGTACATGTTCACCAATGTTATAGGAAATGAGTTTCTACATGTGTGCATGGTTTCACATGTTTTCAAAAAAAGACATTCAGAAAACTATGGGTATTGCAAGAATATATATCGATTTTAGTATTGTAATCAACCGATGGTAGATTTATGTTGGAACTGGTGGTCTTATTAAAACTGCTAGAAATGGTTTGCATGGTTTCTCTTATGTTTAGAAGATGTGTACATAATTGGTATAAGTTTTTCTCGATCTCGCTCTAAGATAATCTTTTATACATAAGTTCCTAGAGTGTAATTAAGTTGGGAAATACCTTATATGTCACATGGTTTTCACGTCTTTTATATTACACTGTGCTGGATATAGACTAGTACGACACATGTACTCACAATATAAGAATATGAAACTGAAGGTGCACATGGTAGGGAAGTTTGTAATATTTGTACATTTAATTTAGTATAAATATATGTGTTTATCTGAAAGTGTAATTTATTACACATGGTAAGGCACGTCTTTTATTTATTTGTAAGATATGGAATGTAATTCAGCATCAAATGACTGTTATTATTTAATATGACTTTGTGTAACTAAAACAATTTCACTATATAACTTGTGACAAAGCCCATTAACACACATTAGCGTAGTGATCATCATACACATGTCGGTAACACCAAAATGAGTTGTAATAACCTAATTTAGCTTTTATATAATGATATGTGAATAAATATACATGTTAATAATGCATATCTTTACCCATCTTAAATGTTTTTTTGTTACAAATTCATCTTTATCTTATACTTAATTATGATTAATTTGGATTTTATAGTTTTGGATGGTTGCTTGATGATTTCAAAAGAAAAAGACAAGAAATGCATGAAGCTTTTAGAAGTTTAGAGGCTATTATGGTCATGACTGATTCTCTCAGGACCATAACATGCATCAGACCTCTTTTTTCTGCGAATTATGGTCATGACTGATTCTGTCATGGCCATAACACGCATCAGGCCTCCTTTTAAGCCCTTCTTCTTCTTCATTTTGGGAGAGTTCTTTCAAGAGTTCAAGCTAGGTTGAAGATCAAGCATTTCAAAGGAAGATTCAACTCCACACAACCCACCTCTACTCATCTTTGGTTTGAAAATCTCTAGATCTATCATGTTTTCTTCTATTGTTATGAGCTTGGTTGTAGTTTTTATAAGCCTCAAGGGCTAAACACTTTTTATCACTTAGATTAGATGAAACTTAGCTTACTTTGATATTTTACATATAACTTTTAGTGATAACTTATTACAAGGTTATGAATGTTCTTTAATGATTATGTATGCTTGTTGAAATTGATGAAATGGTGAATCTTGTGGGTGCTATAATCACATATTGTTAGAAAACTTTGTGTTTTAGAACATCTATTCATAATATGCATACACTAGTGTGTGGTTTATGACATTTAACTAGGAATGGTAAATGATTGTTGATTATTTAGTCAAGTTGAAAAAGTGTGCATCCAAATACTTATGTTTGTGAAAACCATTGTGTTTGTTATAAATATCTCCTAACATTGTGTATGTGTAACCATATATAATGCGCATAATGTATGATTTGTGTATTCTTGTTAGGACATTCATAAATTGAAGGATTTATATAGCTATTGTTACATTACACGAATTGAGGTGGTTACCATGTGTTTATCGTGTTAACTTTCCAAATATTTATGGGTTTGGTATCCTTGACGGGAGCCCTAACCATCTTCAACTTTGGCTAATAATATTATTGGGTCTTCATGGCATAACTTTAGGTGGCTATTATGTGTTTATCGTTTTAGCTTTCCAATAAGCTATATAATTAGGTAACCTTGATAAGAATTTAGTTTACATCCATGTTGCATGTGTAGAAGATGATCTCACCATAGGTTCATGTATGTTGTCATTGTTTTGCTAAGCGGATTCGAAGGCTAAGTGATATCTTCCTCTAATTGATTATCTTCATCTTCGTCTACTTTCTTAAATTAGTTTAATTGTTAGCTAAATTAGTTAATCTTATTATTTACAAATCATCTTTCATCGGCTAGATAATGACAGAGACTTAGTATCAAGATCTCTCGTGTCCATAGATCGATACTTGGTTCTTACCAAAAGCTATACTACTATCCGATAGGTACACTTACCTATTTTGTGTGTAGTTAGTCATAAGGTGAAAACCATTTATATAATTTTAGAGCTTAATTGTGTAAAATCTATTATTAAAATATTTATATATATCAAAACACAAATCAATAACCTAGAACAACTCACTAACACATTACATACTAATCATCATATACATCGTTAACACCAAAATGACTTGCTATTAGAGCTATAAATAAACCAAGCCGAGCTGAGCCAAGTTAGGGTGCGACCGGGCTCGTTTAAGAATTGAGCCAAGCTGGCTCATTTATGTTAATGAACTCATATATATATATATATATATATATATATATATATATATATATATATATATAATATTATATATATAGATATATATAATAATATATATAAATATAAAAGAAATTATATTTTTATAATTGTTTATCTTAAGTTATTGATAATCCGAGATTGATATTTCAATAAATATTCATATTTTATATTCTTATACTTAGTTTTTTAATCAAAACTATCAAAATAATCATATGTATTTGGTTTATTTAAACAATATGTTATAATTATAATTTATTATTTATAGATGACAATTCAGCAAAATATTATACATTGATTTGATTTCTTTCTAAAAAAATAAAACAACATATATTCAATCGACGGTGGAGGAGAAGGAGCAAATGAAGATGTGTCCATGAGTATGGTAATTGGGGACGGTGAAACGCACGAGACTGAGACGCAACGGTCCGTTCAGTTAGTCATGTGAGACTGTGAGCCAGCAACTCATAAGAAACTAAGAAACCGATGGAGCATTTAGTAATATTATATTTTAATTCTTTTTCTCAAATTTTGAATGTATACTTGGATTAAAACAGTTGTACACCCACCATTTATAATTCTAAACAAAACTAGATATTAAGTACATGTGATGCGTGGCCTTTGCGAATTTAGTTATCCGTGTTACGGCAATAATTTAACGATGTTAGATACATATACAAACGTATGAAGTTGCAACAACTTGTTTTAAAGATTAAAACATAGATATAAGAATTTATATAATGGCACCAATGTTTTTGATCGGTATCAGTCTCATTTTTCATAATATACCACGTTAACGTCGGTTGATATAACCAACAATACCCAAAAATATCATACTTTGATATAACCAACAATACCCAAAAATATCATACTTTGATACAACTAAGTTTTTAATAGAATTATATAGAGACACTATAAAAAAACAATTATACATATCCACGAATTGTTACCGTGTATTACAGATTTTTTTTTAAAATTGGGTATTTTAGAGTGTGATAGGTGACAAGAGGGTTATTCTCGGGGGTGTTACACTTTAGGGGAACCCGCCCATGGCAGGGGCAGGTTCTGTGTGCCTAGTCAAACATCCCGAATTCTGAATTCGTGGGCTGTCACATCCTTCAACATGAAAACGAAACAAATTCTTTGGTTCAGTCAAATCGAGGAAAGAACCAGCCCATGGCTGGGGTGGGTTCTCCTCACCTAAATTTTCAACCGCATATTTAACCTACCTTTGTCACGGGGACAGAACTCGCCCTTGCCAAAAGCCACCGCAAGTTTAACCTACCCGATAACCGTTTCATCCAAAATTTTAGTATATAAAGTGTCGAATTTTATTTTTGATACATTCAACACAATACAAAAAGTATCGAATTTTATTTTTGATACATTCAACACAACATTTCTGTATTCAACCCAACATGGCTCGACCTTATTTTTTACAATTATTTTGGGGTGGTGATATTTCATTCGAAAATAGAAATATCATATGTGATGGTTCTACTAGAAGTTCAACAATTATTCTTCGTAATAGAGTTATATGAAGATTTGTTGATTTAATTTATATTCATCAAGTTCAAAAAGAGTATTATATTTGAAATAAAATTATATACTCATATGGTGGTTTCTTTAAAGCTCTGAAATTTTTAATGACTCAAGTCAGAAAAGTCTTGTATTATTTGAGAGAAAATGTTAAAAATCCAAGGAAATGTTTACATTATCATTGAGCCGAAGATGTCTGTACAACAATCCAATTATTTGGATCATCTAGGCGGTTTCTCTGTATCAGAAGCACCCAGTCCGTCAAGCAATTCTCATCATCAAGGCAATGTAAGATCACATGATTATCAAGCCGGTCCGTCAACCAATTTTCATCATCAAGTCGACGATGATAACGGAGGTTTTGATAAGTCAGATGATGGTATTTCAGACAGTTAAAGATATTGAACTCATCCGTCACAAGAAGAATCTAGTGACGATGACAAGAACAGCCATGGATTCCAGAGTATTATAATTCTAATGTTAATCCAGATCTTACGGGGAGATAAACTATTCTAAAGATCCTCAAGAGTTAAGAGATTATGAAGCTATTGATTTGGACGATGAAGACCATATGGATATATGGAATGAAGAGTCAAAAGAAATCCGTGTTGGGATGTACTTTAAATCAAAAGATGAAGTAATGCATGCAGTGCGGTTATGGAATCTTGCACGTAACAGAGAGGTTATAGTAGTTGAAAGTAAACGTACAAGATGGAGAGCAAAATGCTACAGTACTAGCCCTAATTACAATAATAATCTTTGTAATGGTCCTCCATGTACCTGGTATGTTTATGCCTCCAAGAAACACGATCATCACATGTGGAGAATTTCAAGATGGTTGAATGCACACAACTACTTTGGTACTATTGTTGGTAACAACAATAGAAGTTTCAAATGCAGAGATATTGTTACCCGCATCATCCATTTTATTCGTCAGGATATTGCTTTTCCTATCAAGCAAATTCAAGCACATTTAAAAGACACGTTGAATGTTGATGTTTCATATAATAAAGCCTGGAGAGCTAGAAAAGCTGCTATTGAGAGATTACGGTCGCGGGGAGAGTAACTTTGACCAATTACCTACATTCATCACCGCATTACAAGAGAAAACCATGTTATCGTGGAATGGTTACATCATCCGACCGGTACATCTGCTTATTATACATTCAAATATGTGTTTTGGGCATTCGGTCCAATAATTAAAGCATTCAGTTATTGTCAGCCGTGATATCTGTTGACGGCACATTTTTGAAAGGTTCCTACAGTGGTAAAATGTTAATTGCAGTTGCAAAAAATGCAAACAACTACGTAATGCCGGTAGCTTATACAATTGTAGATGAAGAGACGGTAGAAAGTTGAGTTGGTTTTTCGAGCAATTTTGATCACGCATTGTAGTTCACCACAATTCTATTGGTTTGGGAAAAAAGTTTGTGTGTTATTTTGATAGCACAAAGGAATTATTCGTGCAATGAATACTCTTGAAGAGTGGAAAAATAATGTTGTGCATCGATTTGGTCTCCGACATGTTCAAAGTAACCTCATGAAAAGTTCAAGGTTTCTAGATTAAAAAGGCTATGTTGGTCTATCGGAAGCACCACCAACAAAGGAAGTATAACTATTGTGTAAGTCAAATGACAAACGTCAATCCAGAAGCGTGGGAATATTTAAAACTATTAAGAGAGTAAATGGACGCTTCTACACGATAAAAATCATCGTCGGTGGGGTAACCTGACGACGAACATTTCAGAAAGCTTCAACAATACGTTGCGAGGTGTCAGGCTTATGCCAATAAAGCTATTATTAATTGTACGTTCGAGAAAAAAGTTGAACAGTTCAGAAAGGATACTGACATCGCAGCCAACTGTAACATAGCATTACCCCCTCGCATATGGCGTTTGTTCAATGCACGTGATATTAACTCGCAAGAACATATCATAACAGAGTTTGATTACAGAGAGGCGGGTATAGAGTTCTGTCAAAGATCAAAAAATGAAGCTGGTGGAAAGATTATACCGTGGAATACAAAAACAGAACTTGCACGTGTGGTAAATGGCAGATGCAAAGATTCCCGTGCTCACATGCAATTACAGTTTGCCGCCATAGAGGTGAATTACCTCATAACATTTTTATCAGGTCTATAGTACTGTTGTTTATCAAGAACAGTATAACGGTCATTTTTACCCGCTCATCACCTGATTATTGGCGAACCCGGGTTGGAGGATAAGAGGTGATCCATAAAAAATCACCGCATCACGAGGTAGGAGACGCACGAGAAGGTACACAACGAGATGGATGCTCATCATCTAGATGCACAGTTATACATAGATGCTCAATATGTAGACAAACAGGTCATAACATGAACACTTGTCCAAACTCATATTCATAAGGGGATTGTTGTATATTAATTTTATTTGATGTTTACTGGTTATTATTGTTTTAATTTTATTATGTTGTATAATAAAAAATAATTATTTTATTTCAAAAAACTCTTATAAATACCACCACCCTTCTTATAATAACACACCACATTTCACAATTTCCCTTCCAAAAAACACCAAATAACCCATAAAAATGGCACACAGACCCGGTAAAGAACCAGTTCATGAACTCCGATCGACGAGTTCAATTCTACAAAGGTTGAGGCGGCCTAAGAAGCAACATGAATCATCTTCATCAGAAAACAACCTAGTGCATACACCATTTTTAGTTGCAGATGAAGAAGAATCTAAGAACTGGTCAAAAGATGTTATTGACTTCTCCAACAATGAGGATGCGCCATACTGTGTTTCAGTTCTATTTGGTGGTAACTTGCTTGGGAAGGATTTTTGGGGGGGCTTTATTAGGCTATGAACACGATGGTCGTCTTTCTCCATTGTTAAAAATCTTATATATTTTTCAGTTAAATAAATTAGTTTTATATAATATTATTAGATGTTAATACTTTATATCACAGCATATAGAAGTTGGGTAAAACAGATGATGCGGATGAGACGTGAAAAGCTTGTGAAATTTGGACCATCGGGGTTGAATTGGACAATTTTACCACCTCAGTTTCGGGATGAATTATGTGTGTGGGAAGATGTCAAGCCTATCAAATATGCCAACGGAACTGATGAGTTGTACCCTCCATTTTGGGAAGTGCAATATGTTTATATTCCAATACTTATAAAAGCAGTAGAAGATTAGTTACTTATCCGAATCAACTTGCATACAATGGAGATCCTTCAGTATTGGTCAAATAACTTATATCGTGAACTATATCATGAGTTAGTTCTCCCCATTTTAGATTTTATTCCATGTAATTTTTACTATCTGATGGAACAGATTGGTTACTGGAAAAAAAAATTATACTGGACCGTTTATTCATCCAGATAAAAGGGATGACATGCCTTTCATAACTACTGAGGAGTACTTGCCCAAAGACGGGGGTGACCTTGGTGGTGATTCAGGGGTTTTTGTTTGTATGTTAATGCAAAAGTTAGTTCAAGAAAAAACCTTAAGTATGGAGGGAAATTTTAAAGACGCGTGTGCAAGATATCGATGCTATATGGCAAAAGAGTTTTATCAGTATCGTTATACATATAGTCACCCTGAATGGTTCACAGAAAAGATAGTCAAACGCAAGACCCACAAGTGACCTTCTTTGTTGTATTACCCTGAATGGTTTAGTATTTTATGTTAGTTTTTGGATGTTTATTCTAATAATATTATATTTTATGTTTGTATTTTATAATAAAATTGCATTCTATAACTAATAGATAAAAGTACAAAAAATTACATGATTAAAAAGGTAAAATACATCATAAAAAAATATAAATGAAATAACATTAAATGAGTGTCATCATTATCGTTTGTTGCTTCATCATTTAAGTCGAATGAGCAAGGAGGAGATGCATTAAAAAACCGGTCAACTGATTGACCTATCTTTTAAATTGAGGGTAATAAGGTAGCAGGGAAGAATGATGAAACGATTGTTCATAAGTAGTATTAGGGCTTTGATAAGGATTAGACGGGCCTCCTTCTTCAAAATTCTGGGTACCCATTTGACTAAATTATGGAAACTGAGTAGTTGATGTACCACTGTAAAAAAAATCTTGGTTACCCATTTGGCTTAAAAAGGGGGAGTTGAACTGTTGTTCTGTGGAAACCCTTTGTTCTGTCATATTCTGTTGCTCCACATTATAATCAACAACTTGTCAACCAACCCGCCCTCGTCCTCTACCCCTTCTACGTAAACGTTGTGTGACAAGAGGAAGTTGAGTATCATCAACATTCTGTGTCACATGCGTTGGTAGATAACTTATATGGTTTGCATGTGCAAATTCCATATAACGGCTCGCCATATTCCTTCTCGTTTCATCCCCTGGTCTTTGATAAAACTGACTCAACCCATCCATCTATAAATTACATTATGAAAGTTTAATTTTAAAAAAATAATAATAATAATAATAATAATAATAATAATAATAATAATAATAATAATAATAATAATAATAATAATAATAATAATAATAATAATAATAATAATAATAAAATAATCATTATAACAAATAAATTAATAATAATAATATCTCAATTTTTGTCCATCAGTTTGGAAGCCATGAGGGTTCGTGTCTTGATGAGCCGGGTTTGTTGTATAGACAACAGTACGCTCTAAATACCACCTCATGTATGCTTCAGAAGCAATTGGCGAATCAGTGTATGCCTCATTCACAATTGAATTATGTCGAGACACCCATGCTTGAACAAATATATTATGATGTTGTATCCAGTTTTTATTTCTACCACCTTTACGAGCAATCGAATGTAGATTTGTGTGTTGCTCCCGGGTTAGTAACACACTTGTAGGGATTGGTTGAAATATTCCAAACTGTCTTAAAACCCTACTTGGAATTTAAGGCTCAACAACTTCCCAACATATAAGGTATGTGTCACTTCTCCAGCTTTGATATCCATTTGTGCAGATATCAGGTAAACGGTAGATGATATTATCATAAGGCCTCCAATTAAACTGATATAAAAAATATGAATTAATATGTTTTCACATGTTAATTTATACAAAATAATATTAGATTAATATTAATACCATGGCCTCGCTTAATGAATGCAGCTGAGATCGATACGCACTCAAACAGTGCGGAGTGGTGTTTACATAACTAAGTTCACCCGTCCATCTGTAATAAAGTTTTCAAATATACCCTGTTAACTAGAAAAATATAAGATTACTGAAAAATAGTCAATTTATAAGTTTTTTTAACATACCGTGCACCATATGGTAATCTGAAATCAATCGATCGAGTATTTTGGGGACATATAAAAAGTAATCTTTCCCATGCCCATAATTGCAACAAGAATAAAGGCCCACCAACCTCTCGATTTGTGATATTCGTTGCCTTACATAATTGTCTATACAAAGATGCTAAAACTGCACTTTCCCAACTAAGTCTACCACGGTTATTTAAGTTTTCAATATGACTCAAATAATTTATGTGCACCCAGTTGCTAGAAGTATCAGGAAATAAAGTGGCACCAATCATAAATATATAAATTAATATAGCTCGTTGGATGCACTGAAAATCTGTGGCATTATTAGGGAATGGTTTTATTATTTCATCTAAAATAAACTTAGGTTTAACTTATAACCACTTACAGCGCTTGAAGCGAGTGTACAGCCGGTTAAATACTCAAACCTCATTATAATTTCTGATGCACTCATAGCATAATCAGTGCCAGAAACAACATCACATTCAACCTGCAAACCCCACAAAGCTTGTACATCTTGAAGGGTTATCGTAGTTTCTCCAACCGGTAAATGAAATATGTGTGTCTCCGGCCTCCATCTTTCCACCAAAGCCGAGATAAGAGCACGATCAAGTTTGCGATAACCACACTCGATCACACCCGCAAAACCAGCCAACCGTATATACCTCATAATATTATCAGGGATAGGTTCTTCATCAATATAATCCCAAAAAGCTTTATGACCTCGTCTAACACGTAAAATTCCTTCATCGTTTTCTGGATCTCGAAAAATAATCAGCTCTATGTTGACCACTTAAAAATAATAAATCGTTATTTAGTGGACCTGATGTAATTCTCTAGCTCATTTTTTTTTTAAAATGAAGTATGAAATTACAGAGAAAATTATATTGAAAGATAGTGAGGATAAGAAAGTGAGAAAAATATTGAAAGATAGTGAAGATAAGAAAGTGAGGAGATAGATAGAAAAGCGTATGGTTTAAATACTGATCGTGTGTGCTTGGTAGGTGAAGTTGCGGTGGAAAAAAAGGGGAGGAGAACCCGCCCTTGGCAAGGGCGAGTTCTTCTCGAATGTGACATGTCGGTCTCGGTCTCACTCACACACACACACTCACATGCACACTGCACACACACTCACATGCACACTGCGCACACACTGCTTCACACCTGCTGCACACGCACATGCACAGAACCCGCCCCTGCCATGGGCGGGTTCCGCGGGTTCCCCTAAAGTTCAACACCCCCGAGAATAACCCCTCTTGTCACCTATCACACTCTAAAATACCCAATTTTAAAGAGAATTCTGTATTACATATAATACATATGTTTCAGTTAAAACATTAGAAACTAGATTGAAATTGTAGTAGTGTATTAAATCGACATTGCTAAAATGTGTGTTATATAATTATACATTCACATATTATTTAAAATGTAAAAGACTTTTTAATATCATTCTAAAACACATAAGACAGTAGAACCTATATAATACTCAATAAATCAATAACCTCGATAAAATTAATAATTTGTCCGATCCCAACTTGGGACCAATACAAAATTGAATCCGATCGATAAAATAATAAGATAATAATTTTTTTGAAATCCCAATATAAATTAATAATTACAAAATTTCTTAAATTCTAAGATTGTCTAGTAAATGTATATGGGAATCTAGATCTATGTACATTGAACTTGACAAGTTTATTAATATGTGAATATACATGATAATTTTGAAAGTTATTGTTTCTGTTTTATTCAAATAGATAAAGTGAACGGACATAAAATTTTAAAGGTTGATACATTAATTTGTGAGTTGCTCACGAATATAAGTCAACTCTTTAAATTAATAATTTATTAGTTTATTGATATAATAATATCTCGTTAAATTGATAAAATATCTCCGTCCGAACATTATTAATTTATAAAGGTTTTACTGTAGTAACTTAATTTTTATAATACGTAAAATCTTAAAACAAAATGTTGTTTCAAACAAACTAGTCTTCTTTTGATTGCCCATCGTTATTGATGCGGATTGTTTCCAGCTAATCTTTCCTCACTTGTATCGGGTCGTCTCAATCTGATTGACGATAATCTTAGAAAAATTTTGGTGAATTGTTGAATGTGTCGTGACATCAAAAATTGTCAGCAATGATTGTAGTAGGATTGTTAGTTGTACAAATTGGAATTGCAGGTGATATCTTGGGGTGTTGAATGAGTTTGATTATTGCAATAGTGGTTGTAACAATTGTTCTGTTGTTTGGCGAGGCTTTTGATACTTTTTTTATACTATTCCATTAACATTTGGGGAATACGTTTTATACTATTCACATTCCTTTGGACACCACTATCTCCTCTTACTACCTTTTAGGGTTTGTGTAAACACCAATCCAACATAGGATGTCAATTGTGACCGGTTGCCCGTTACGGGTTGCAGGTTGTCATGTTGAATTGTTCAACCTAAACACGACCTACATTTTAATTGGTGTATAAAGTACCAAACTCTAACTCACGCGCACTTAAAATCTTGTTACCCGAACATGACTCATTTAAACGTTTATTTATACATGCCATGCGAGTTGGGTGTGGTTGATAGGTCATAATCAAGTTTAAGAGGTTGATTGGTCGACCTGTTTAATTAAACAGGTTGAACAGTACATTTAAAAGTTGATTTTTTTTCTAAACATTTTGGGTGATATATTTTATTGGGAAGTTTTGTGAGTTTGGGATGGCGGGGAATCAGATACTTGTTTGATTATCCGACGTGTTTACCCAAATATATCAATGTATTATATGATTCTTAATATATAACTAGGGGTGCCCAGTCGCCTTTGCATGGCTTCAATTATCGTGTCAAAAAAATAATACAACATGAGAAATGTAATTTGTTAGAAATATCAATTTGTTATTTTGTCTTTAAGGTTAATTATGATAGTGGTCATCAATGTTTCTATCACATAAACCTAATATACATAATCAAAAATTATGTTATAAACTTCACACTCGTCTAAAACTTAATACAAACGCATATTTAATTGAATACTTGGGACACATAGTTGGTTAACTGAAGACGTTATATAAAAGTGGTTGTCATGTAAAAACAACGATTTCAAAATTATTTTTTGGGCATCATCATACCCTCTAAGATTTTAAGATCAGACTAACGCGAAGCAACAACATTAACAAATTTAATTATAGAGTAATTATGATTTGTTGTAAGATTAAATATTTCATTTAACTTTATTATAACCGAGTTTAACCTGTTTTGATATAAACAAGATCCTTAATTATACTCTATTAAAATTGCAACCGAATGAATAGTAAATGGTGACGTCAAGACCGTTCATTTTGTGATCTAAGGTGGAAAAAGTTTCTTAAAGCTTTTGTTGCTTTCTTTATAAGGTGAGGAATGGGTGTTGGGGAAAGGGATACGCAGAGATGGCGGGAGTCGCTTGGGTGCTCACGGTGGACGGTGGCGTCGTCGTGTCGGTTGCCCCCCTTCTCCAGCCTGACTCCGAGGTTTTGAGGTGGGGGCATTCACGTGGCGGCCGCCGGTCCGCCTTGGTTTCGACTGGGAGATGGGTTTCAAAAAAGGTGCCAGTCGGAGATGATGGCTTTGTTGCCATCTGAACCTCAATTTCACTAACAAATAGGCGATGATGATAAAAAAACGCGTTTGATGTTTGTTGTTTTGATGTGGTAAACGACCGTTTGCAGCCACAATGAACCGTGCGCTTGTCTGAGCCTCGGTTTTAAGACATGCAACGCATGTCTGGGTATTAACCCTAGTTAAAATAAAAGACATGTAAATGCATTATATGCATCTACAGAAGGATTCTCTGATTTCATGTTAGAAAGGTACATACGTATCTTTGTATATTTTCACCTTTGAGGAAACATTTTTCTATGGTAATTAATTTATTTGATATTTAGTATATTCTAAAAAATTCAAATAACTTTGAAGCCGATGAGAATAGAAAACCATTGTCTAAACGCTTGTTTACATCTCACACACATACCAAACTCACATGCACACACCTTCTTTTCTTCATAGTCCTCACACCCAAAGAGCAAATAATATATATCCTGTTAATAGGGTTAGGATCATTACAAAACTTTTTTTTATTTTTAAAACTACAGAACTATTGATTTACATAAATGTAAATTAAATCTAATGATACTTGAGCTGTTTTATATATGTGTATATTAGACATGAACAATAAATTATGTAAAACAACTAAATATCACCAGCTTTAACTTACATTTATGTAAATCAATGGTTCGTAATTTACATTATGTAAATCAATGGTTCTTTTGATTCTGAAAATAAAAAGTAGTTCTGTAATAATCCCGACCCCTATTAATAAATCATCAAAATATATCAAACTGTTAGATCAAAGCAAGTGAAGTTGACACTTGGTTTAATATTTACAAGTTTTGATTCAAGGTTTACTATTTGTCTATTTAAAAAACAGAATTAATGGTTCAATTCTCCTAGAACTTAGGACACTCGTAGTCATGTAGCTCCACAGACCACATACTCTTTGTACCATCGTTAGCCAAGAACCTCCTTCTTTACATACTTCCTCCCTCCCTCCCTCCAACCCCTCTCACATTCACACCTCGTAGTGATCCATCCATCCTCACAGACTTTCGGCCTGGATTAATGATGTGTCGTCAATCTTATATGTACCACATGACCCACAAACGTTCGTGAAACCACTTAAGCATTTTTGATTTTGGAGGTTGAACTGCCAAATAGCCCCTTCTCACCTGAACCACGGTCCCGCTCCATCTTCCCAACCAATAAAGCAGATTTGTACAATTCATTTATTTATGGATTATAAATGAAAAAGAATCAAGAGTTTAGGGGTTTAAAGTGAAAACACCTAACCCCAGAAGCCCAAAACACACTTGGCTTTTTCCGTAAAACGGCACCGTTTCCGGCGCAACATCATCATCAAAAAACATCGTTGTTGTGGTTCTTACTTTTTGGATTTCCATACGTTGGAAGTAACCCAAAACGCACACGTGCATTCCTTTATTAGTAACTCGTGCCATTTCTTTGATTTCCGTTCACACATCCGATTATTATAAATATAATAATTAGCCATGCACGAAAAGATTACAATCTTGCATAAAAATTGATGGTTATCTTTTTGATTCTACAAATTGCATTTTAATAAACCAAAATACTTAAAGATATAATAACTTATATCGATAACTTGACAATAATATTAACATTTCATCTAAAATGTCGAGTGTAATCGCAGGAACATAATCATCATATACATCTTTTATATGCATCTGATTTTGACTCGTTTTCATTTGTGATTTTTCTATATTTTTATAATTATTATTATGAGAACAATCAATTTTACATATTGATGAAATATTGATGACTACTAAAAAGGCTTTCAACAACGGAAAAAAGGTGGAAAATGTCAATTTATAAAAGTTTTAGTATTGATTGATATTAGCAGTTACACAAGTCCTTTAGTACACAAATTTAAATAAAAAATAAAAATAGATAAAAGTTTAAAAAAAAATACACATTAAAACATAACCAGTAAAGTTATCAAAAGGTCTAGGGTGGATTGAGAACTACTCGTAAAGAGAAGCAGCTTAAAAAGAGATACAATACATAGAAATTAAAAATCCTAAAATTAAAGATATTAACTTATGATAATTCAAAACGGTAATATATTTTGATACGTATAAAATCTCTCATTCCTCTATATTAAAACGTAACACCTCTTTCTCTTTATACGAAATTTAATATTTTATTACTACACATTTCGCATCTTTCATCTTTTGTACTTAAAATAATAAAAAGAATCTAATTATCTGTCGGTTACCGTCACCATTAACATTTCGATACACACTCCACAACCTTAAACATCTTCTTCTGCAACTCCGGCGACACCTTCTTCTCCGGCCTCCGATCATCCACTCGCCGGAAACCTACCCCAAACACGTCGGAAACCTCGTCGGAGCTCCACCCACCTTCCCGGAGAGTCTCCGACAACCGATTTGCCTTCACGAGAAGAGCATCGAGAACCGATTGATCGTCCAACAACACCATCTCGCCGTCGAAGAAGCCGGAGGATGACACTCCGATGATATCCGATACGTCGGAGTCGCCCCACCCACCCGATTTTAAAACCGACCCGAGTTGGTTAACGTACGATTCGACCCATTTTGGGACTCCGGATCGTGGGATTTCGAACCACCGATCGGGAGTTGAAGAAGATGAAGACGATGAGTTTGTGTTTGAGTTTGAGTTTCTTCTCCGGCGGTCCAAGGCGGCGTCGGACCAAAACTCCACCCATCTCGGCGTTCTCCCGCCGGCGACGGCGTCAAGACTCCGGCGACTGACATTCGATCGTTGTTTGACTTGTTTCATAACATTTTGTGGGTGAGATTTAACAAACAACGTCGATTTCTCACGATCAAAGAAGTCTGAAAGATCAAACCCACAGCAAAAAATCTGATTTTCATCGACGTAAAATATTGGGTTTCCGGCCAACGGCGGATTACAGGGGATGTAACAGTGGTTAAACACCGGCACCAACACCGGAGCTCGTTTCAACGCATTTCTCGCAATCTTCATCGCCTTCTCCGGCGCCGGGGGCCGGGGACCCCACGAATTCGACCACAGGGCATTTCTGGCAATATGGAAGGAGATGGAGGCGATAGGGAGGTCAAGGGCGGCGCGTAGCTGTTGACGCGCAGCTCCGGCGGAGCGCCACGGCGGGAACCCAGCTCCGGCGGGAACTCCGGCGGAGAGAACAGCTTTGAGGTCCGGTGGGAATGTGAACCCGAATTCAGCTTCTGTTTTGGCGAATTCGTCGTCGGAGAGGCCGTGGTGGACTGTGACGCCGGAGGTTTTGAGGTGGGTGAGGAGTTTATCGGCGAGGGTGGTGAAGGAGATGAGGCTGTTGCGGGGTGGTTGTGGTGGTGGTGCGGTGGCGGCTCTGGCAGAGAGACGGCGGAGTCCGGCGAGGTGGGCGGGGTTTAGGGCGGTGATTCGCCGATCAACGTCGACCATTGTGGTGAAGAAGGGGGAATCTTTGGGGGAAAGATGAAAGCTTTGTGCTTTGATCAGAAGGTGGTTTTTTGGTGTTTGATGTGTGGTTACTTTCAGAGAAGAGGATGATGAAGAAGAAAGGATAAAGGTGAAGTGAAAATGGGAGTGAAAGAGGATGATGGGTGGATTATTAAGGTTCGGTATTTGTAGCTATAATAATGGTGGGACCTACTCCTTTCTTTCTTTTTTTTTTCTTTTTTTCTGTCAACCAAAAAAAAATACTATAATCACAGTTGTTCGGGTAAAGTTAACGGCGAAAGGCCACCTACGTACGTAAAAACAGACAGCGTTTGTAACCCGGCTCATCTATCATCATAGGAAAAAACCATCAACCAAAAACCTATTACCGTAAAACCCCCATCCCATTTAAAATATATTGCATCAAGTAATACTTGAACACATAACATTTGAAAAACCATACGATGTCTTCTCTCAAATCATCTAGATTTATTGTTGGACTTACTTTTTTTATTAAGATTTTATGATTTGAAAATTATAGATTTTCTATAATATGGTTTATGGATAGTAAATTACAAAAATTGTGCTTTAAGTATACTTAAACTTACGAATTTTATCGTTAAAAATTAATAAGTACACTGAGTGTCATTTGTTTGAAAATTTGTTACAGCTTATGATCTTTACGCTAACAATAGTTTTTTTTTTTTTTTTTGTTAGTTTTTTATAAATAAAAATTTATCCTTACCATTTAACGGGCTGAATATGTAATTTTCATTAATTTAGTTTTTTTCTTTTTTTCTTTTTCTTATGTTTACTTGTTTTTTTACCCACTTTTTTTCACCGCTTCTATTTTATAACTTATCTTAATAATATAAATTAATTAGTTGTCTTATTTTACCTAACTTTCAATATTGTAATGGCTACCTCCTGGAATTTTTCCAAAAATTGTCGTTATGGTGGTAACGCCACTGCTCTTTAACATCTACATAACGCCGACAGGGACAATCGTGATGGCATTTTTCGGCGTGATGTTATGGGCAAAACGCCAGCTAAGTTCAGTTTAGACTATGATCTTCTTGTCAAATTGCATGTGGTGATAGTTTGGGTTTGAAATCTTTAAGATCTCAAAGTTCAAACCTGACTCAATGCGTTTTCTCGTAGTGATAAGTTTCGCTCTTTAATGTTGTTTCTGGGTGAATGAGGCCTAAAGTGTCAAAATTAGTGTGGAAGTTTGACATTCTGTCTTATGAAGACTCACTCGAATATTATAGGGTAGTTCGGAACATCATTTGATAACAATACTAAGGATGAAATAAGTGAAAGAAAGATGGAGCGAGATGGAAAGAGAGTGTCGGCGTACATGGAGATGGCGTGTAGGGATTTGTGTGATGGAGGAGTTCATCCTGATTTGGAGGAGAAGAAACTAAGTAGCATGGGAGAATGTGGGATTAAGAAATGAGGGTGTGAATTTATAATATGAGATGAAAAGTTATGATCCTAAAACAAAACTCACAAGAGATAGACATCAAATATATATTTTTAAATTTGGTGAGGCATTGTTATTACATTTTACATAAAACTAGTGTGTAAACCCGCGCTTTGCCGTGAGTTGTTAAAATTTATAACACTTGATTTCGTTAATTGTACATTAGTATTCAATACGTAGATATGGATAAAATCATATTGACAACTCTATTTGAGAAAAAAATCATGTCGAAACGTTAATATAATTTAACATATCATAACGACAAATTTAGATTATATAAACCATCATATTTTTATGATTATAAGAGAAAAACGATATAAGATTCAAAAACATGAATCAGTTTTGAAATCTTGTATATTTTTAGTCTGATGACTTCTATATTATTACACATTATTACTAAAATTGTTTTTATTTTGTAAATAACTATTATATTTACTTTAAATACTATTATTTATTATTATTATTATTATTATTATTATTATTATTATTATTATTATTATTATTATTAAATTCAATGATTTCATATGGATTTAAAAACTTAAATTAAAATCCACCATAATATTACCATAATAAACCTATAGGTTACTTAAGGTCAAGATAAAATTATTATACTGACATCTTTAAATACTTTATAAATAGTAGAGATAATATAAATATTCATTATTATTTTTTATATATTATGTATAATGAATTGGCTTACGTGATTCGCGGTTGCTACTGAGTCTATTTTCCGAACAGCCTTAAATACTGATTATATTATATAGTAGTAGAGATATTAAATTAAAATTAAAGTCAAACTCACTTGTCACGTGCGAAACTCTAGCCACCTTAATCTCCACTTCCCTTCTCTGGTGGCAATCTTCTGAAAAAAGTGCCAACACTGGGAAAAATCGCTAGCTCGCCATTGTAAGAGAAATGACAACACCGATGATGAAGTTGATTTGATGGTGGCGGGCGATGTGATGGATAGTGGTAGTGGATGATGTGGAGTTTATTGAAAACCCATCATTTTACCGCCACAAATGACTTGGCCTGAAAATAGATGCACCTTCACTTGAAACCACCACACCACCGCCGATTAAAACCACCGCAAAACATCACATCTTTCGTCAAACCCAACACCCCTAACTATCATACCCTAGATGTCGCTACCAGAGGTTGTTTCCACCTATAACCGCCACATCCACCAACATCTGCTTTGATTTTTACCCCCAACCATAAGTTGTTTTCATTTGGATGTGTTCTGATTCATGGGTGGATAGGGTTGGGTTGGTTGTTTTCGTGGGTAACCACCACAACCGCCATGCGTCATGACTTCTTTTTCGCCGATGGGTGGGATTGGGGTTGTGGTTAGGTGTCAATTTAAAGTAATTACATAAATGGTCCTTGATTATATTAGAGTTACATAAATGGTCCTTTTGCATGTGAAAGGGTATTTTGGTCAATTTGCACTAATTTAACTGAAAAAGCTAACGAAATATAATTGTAATATTCAGACTCGTTTCAGAATTAAAGAAGTAGAACTTAAACTTTTTACTTAGAAAAGTAAGTAATCAAACATTTTATTTTCATCAAATTGATATATTTGACTATTTAAATATATAATTTATAATAAAGAGTAACGAGTTAGGGTAGTTTAGGATATTAGCGCTCCCTATTAGGATATTTTTTGATGCATTGAAATAGCCAAATCTTATTGGCCGAATGTTAGGTTAGTGGATAGTAGTGAAAGAAACATACTGACCATCTTTTTTTTAGCATTTAATTGGATTTCTTACGCGTCACTGATCAATCAAATTATTTTTATTACTCAAGTAAATTCGAGACCACCTAACTCATCATGGGTGAAAAAAAACCCATTTGCTCAAACTAAAACCTTATTTTATAAAGATGGGATTTAAACCCAAAATATTTCTCAATTTTAATGAATCCTGTGACATCTCGGATCATTGGTAATAGCTCGACCACCCTAACCAAAAAAACAAATCAAGGGGAGCAGGTAAACTGCTGTGAATTAATGGCCAGTTGACTAAGCTATAGTCACAAATATTTTTGTCAAAAGCGACCGCACATAGGGACCAACAACGTGACTCTACGAACCGCTTGTCTTAACCTCGGGCTTTGACTTTCTCACCACCCATAGATTGACTTTTTTGGGTGCCCCTCCCCTTTCATTCCAACCCTATGTAATGTTTGGGATTTGCTTATTTTGATTAAAAATAACTTTTGATAAAAAATAATTATTAATTTATGATTTTTTAAAAAAAGATTTTAAAAAAATGTTCAGACTAATTTATAAATTAAGAGTTTGTAAAAAGATTAAAAATGATATATTTTTAAAAATTAAAGGAGTTAATAGAGATAGTAAAAGGGTATAATAGAAAATTGGATTAAAGGAATTTTCAGTTTGAATTTTTTTTTCGGGATTGTCAAACATTTTTTTTTACTTATTAACTTCTCAAAACTTAACAAGTCAAAAGTATGTGGAAAATAAGCAATCTCAAACATGCTTTTTTTTAACGGCAAATGTGCAACCCTAATTCGAAGGATATGCGTTATCTTAATTGGGCCCACCTATCCATTTCCCAGCTAGGACCGCACTCTCAACCCCCTCAGGAGGAAACCCGTTATTAAGAAAACCCACTGACTCAACTCTGAGAATTTTTACTCAGAGTGATACTTGAACTCATGACTTCTCGATATTTACATGTTATGAGTACCTCACATTAACCAATTAGGTTAAGGATCATTGGTCCTAAACATGCATTTAGTTGTTAATTGTTAGGGTGTTCTTTGAATCAAACCAACGTAACCGGTTTTCAATATGGTTTTAAAGCAAAACCGAAACCAAACTTGTAATTCGGTTTACAGTTTCGACCCAAAAAAGGTTACGGGTGATAATGCATTCTTAAAGCACTTAAATATTAGTTACAAATTTTAAAACAACACTTTATGTAGTTCACTTTTATGTTATAACTTGTTTAAATTTGATGATACCTAGAAACTTCTATGAGCTTCAAAAAAATGTTTCTTCAATTTGAAGCCTATTGATCGCGTTATACAATATCAGTGGTGAGTTTTCTAGTGAATTCCTTTATTATGCAAAATTGCAATAGCTGTCATTAACAAAAGTCCCCAACGAACCCAATTTTTCTAATAGTGATAGCTATCTTTCAAGGTTTCCCGCTCATGTTTTAATGGCGTAATTTGTTCGATTTAATTGTTTCATGTATTAGCATATTATAATTAAAAAAAAATTATTTTATTGACTTTTCGGTTTGGGTTTGATTGAATGCATTTTGGTTTACATGGAGTGAAGTATGAAAATATGAAATTCTAGATTGGTTGTAGCCATCAGATAAAAAGCAAATAAATGGTTGAGAATTGTTCTTCTGTTTTCTATTTCTTTGTTTCCAGAGAATCCTTTCATATACATGCATGCATAAAGATACATAGGTAGAGAATCTTTTAGAAACTTACTCTTCAAGAACCCATTAACATTCTCTCAATGCTTTGATAAAAACAAATAAAAGAATAAGATCTAAAAAGGTAAAATAATCATTTAATTATTCTCTGACTCTTCAGAATTAACATAAAAATAAATAAAAGAATAAGATTCAACGACTATTTTTTAAATACAAAAAGATAAAATAATCATTTAATTATTCTCTGACCCTTTAGAATTAACATAGTGATGGCATGTGTCGTTACCTATTTTTCATCTTTTTAAAATAAAAGTTTAAATCTCTAGTTTTTAAACCTTTAAAATTGTCTACACATTATTATTATTATTTTATAGAAATTACATTGTTAAAATCGTTACATTTTTTTCTCTAATTCCGTTATAATTTCAAAAAAAAAAAAACACTAGCAGTTCAGTTTTCATACTAGTGTAAGTAGGAGTTACGTTGGTGTAACACCCTTATTTACATAAATATAGCATGAATCCACGAAAAGTAAAACTAGGTCTGGGTCGAAGAAATTTTGCAAGTTTTGCTTTTTAAAATAGGTGTGGATATTGAGACTCCCCAACATTATAAGTTAACACTCCAAATTTTTATAAGGGTCGTATAGCTCTATACTGGGCGTATAACCCCTCTGACAGCCCCCTGAATTTTATCTCGTAGTCAGTGTCGAAATTTGCTACACGCGTCGTATAACCCTATATGTGTCGTATATGGGGGGGGGGGTCATATATGACTATATGGAGTGTATTGCTCTTTAACAGACCCCCCTGAATTTTTATCGTTTTCAGTGTATTCGACCCTATACGCAGTGTATGGGGACGCGGCGTATAGGGGGTGTCGATTTATTCGGGTGGGTGTCCCTATATTAAGACCCTTTTAAATTTACAAGATTAGGCATGTCTAGTTGCTCCAAATCAAGATGCCAAGGGGCTTTGGCTACTTTGTGCTCCACTTTCAATGTGAAGTGATGGAATGATCAAATCAGGTCAATGTTAAACTTAAGAGTCTTGTCATTTTTAAATGGACAATTTAATCGATAAAGAGTCTTGTCATTTTCAAATGGACAATTTATTCGATATAATGTCAACTATGATTGCGTTTTATTTCATTTCAACTTCAAAAAGTAGCTTACTTTTTCTAAAATTTGTTAAGATAGATTAGCCGTCAATAGTGGTTGTCATTTCTAAGATGAAAATCAAATAGAGACTTTCTTCAATTCTTCCTATTTGCAACTTTATACAAGGGAGATATATATAAAATTAAACCTCAGATCTTTTATGAGAACTTGAGAACTTTGTGTTTACACATGTGTAAAATGATAACTATATTAATCATGATGTGTAGAGAAAATAATTCTCACAAGCTAAAATTTATCTTTTACATGTGTGTTGCACATTAAAGATAAATAGAAAACTTGATCAGATTGAAGATAAATAAAAAATTGGATCCCAAAAGAACGTGAACATATATAAAAGATCAAATTGAATGATAATAAGTGGTTTTATACACAAACCATTACAACTAGATTAGACATACAATTGTGATGGGATTTTGTGTGTGAAGGGTACGAATGATACAAGATGCATCACATATACGAGAAGAAACAATGATATGTTATTTGAGGTGAATACTAGATTGATTTTAGGATTAACGGGTCGCGTGATGGCTGGGAAAGGGAAAAAAATGAGACTCGAGTATTGGTAGTTTACAAGATTATCATTATGTTTTTCTCTATAAATGGAGATGAAGATTTGTGTGGTGTTAAAAAGATTTGTGGGTGAAAATTTTGAAATGGATCCAAGGGGGCAACACAAGTATGTATGGGTGAAAACTATCAAGTCGTTATGGAAACAGGGTTTGGAGCAGAATTGCTAAGTCGTGTACGCATCTCAATACTAAAGATATTGTTAGGGATAGATCTCTTGTATAGGTTTAGATGATAAGATCACTCTTGTAATTATAGTTGTAATTATTGCCTTTGATGATATAATATGAATATATTTTATTATCATTGTGTTTATGAATTAAATAACATTTAATTTACACTTCATTTAATATATTCATCTATGATATAATATATTTCAGAATGTATGTGTGAATGTGCAGGAAACATTAAACTGTGTCAATTTGAAAAATTAACTAAGTGTTGGAACAACTGCGGATGAATAAAGTGTTCTTCCGTAGATGTTCTTAGGAACATAACTGAAGAATGTACATCCGTGGATCTCATGCGGAAGAACAACTTCAGCTGAACAAGAAAAGAACAAGTGAAGCTGCTGAAGGAGGGATTGTTGCGGAAGACAAGAACTCTTGCGGAATCACAAGAACAAGTACCGAAGAACAAAGTATTGTTGCGGAAGAACAAGAACAAGTACAGTACAACAGTTGCTGCGGAAGACTAGTTACCTGCGGAAGAGTAAATTCCTGCGGAAGACCAATTAACTCATAAGTCAACATCAAGTCAACAAGTCAACGTGGCAGAACAACAACAACATTAATGACGATGGAAGACATATTATTCAAGCGGATATTCCACGTCACATCAACAAACTTTTTTCATATTAGATTCGTTGTAAATCTCAAATTCCTAAGCCGATAAACATGGCGAGGATTTGGATAAGTTTAATTAGCTTAATTATAACAACAAAATAGCTAGCAATAGAACAGAATTAGATCTCTATATATATATATATATATATATATATATATATATATATATATATATATATATATATATATATATATATATATATATATATATATATATATATATATATATATATACGAGATCAACAACATAGATAATACATAACAACAGTTGAGAATCATTAGAATCATCAGTAATCATTATCTGAATCATTGTATTCAAGATCAGCAACATCAATAGCAACAAGAAAGCATTATGATCAATATTATTGAGTTTTCTCGGTTTGATTATTCTTATTTTATTCGTTTGATTGGTTGATTTTAGTATTAATAGATTAAACACCAGGTATTGATAATTTCGCGATCAATACTTGTTCAAATCAATTCTAATAATTCCTGAACGATCCCTGGATTCACAGGTGGTATCGGAGCTTGGTGCTCATTAATTTACATCAATTGATCTATCAGCTTTGATTAGTTTAATTGAATTCAGTTTTAAAACAAAACTTCTGTTTTTCAAAATTAACTAACATGCGTAACTCAGTTGTTGGTGCTTATCAACCTCCTAAACTGGAAAACAAATCTGATTTTAAAACCTGGAAAATCTGGTTCAGGAATCATGATAATTACAAAGATTCTGACTTATGGGCTTCGATTACCGAAGGACCTTATATCCCACCTTCCTTAGGAGCGGATTATAAGGATAATAATCAACCCTTCAGTTTAAAGAATCTATCACCTGATGATGCCAAGAGAGTCAAGATTGACATCAAAGCTTATAGTATGCTTACTATGGCTTTGCCTGAAGAACTCTTGATCAGGTGTGAATCATACAAAACAGCTAACTCATTATGGAAAATCCTGCACACTCTGTGTGAAGGTAGTGACGAGATTAGAAGCATAAAGAAGGATACTCTCCGTGCACAATATGAAACATTCCATCATATTCCGGGTGAGTCAGTCCCTCAACAATTGTATAGATTCATGCAACTTGTTACAGAGATGAACATCCTTGAACTTAAGTACAGCAATGAAGAATTGAATAAAAGATGCTTCATTCTTTGCCTGAAAACTAGACACAGACTGTGTCCATATTTAAAAATGCTATTGATCTAAAAACAATATGTCTAGATACTCTAGTGGCAAAAGTAGAAGCATTGGAGCTGGATGAAAAGACAAGAAACAAAAGTGTGAAAGTACCTATAGCACCTTATCAATTCAAAGAACTGAAGAATACTGGCAGTGCATTCATCTGCAATGAAGATGAAGAAAACTCCAGTGATGAAGGTGAACAGGAAGGAGAAACAAGTTTCTACGCAGCAAAGCCTTCAAAATCAAGAACTCAAAGCAATCAGCATAAACAGACAAAAGGAAAGGCTATGAATCCAAAAGCAAGAAGAATAACAATCAAACAGAACCAATTACTGTGGTTCTGGAGACTGAAGAACAGAAAGCGGCCTTTGCAGCTTTCAGCTCAAGCTTTTAGGCTTATCTAGGAAGCACCTTGACTCCTGCTCACTTTTGTCAACAAGATCTAGAAGAACTTCATCCTGATGAAGTGGAAGAGATGGATCTGCAATGGCAAATGGCAATGATAGCCTATAGAGCCAAGATGTACATGAAAAGAAACAAAGGATTGTCTGTTGGAGGAAGAACAACAAAAATTGGTGTAGATAAGTCCAAAGTGAGATGCTTTAGGTGCAATCTGTTTGGACACTTTTCAAGGGAGTGCAATAACAGCCAACAGCAGTCAACTGACTCAAGACAGCCTAGTCAAAGGAGTTTCACACAACCACTATTAACCAATGCATCCCCACCAAACAATACAACAGGTATCTCTAACACTAAAGAAACTGGTTTAATTATTTTGCAGGATGGTACTTGTGATTGGAGCATGTATGAGAAGGAAGTACTTGCTGAAAACCAAGCTTTGATGGCCAATATGGAAAACAAAGTCCCTCCAATGGCCACTGAGGTAAGAGAAAGGTTGTGTTCCCTTTCTTGCATAGATAAAGTAGAAAGATATAGAACACATGCTCAACAATTAGTTGATAAAGTAAAAGAAACCTTACTCTTAAATGAATCTCATGTTAAAGAACATAAACTTTATCAAGTCAAAATTAATTCTTTACAAAAGGATTTAGATAAACTTGTATCTGAAAATTACAATCTAAAAGCACAAGTTGAGCATCTGACTACATCTTTAACCAAATCTATGTCAGAACATGCATCTACTGAGGTGAAACTGCAAAAATTCCAATTGTCATCACAACAGTATGAGAAACTGTTAAACTCTCATATTGAGTCTAAGAACAAGTCAGGATTGGGATTTCATGCAGTTGCACCACCAGTTACCAACAATTATATTCATTTACCTGAGTCAATGACCAACAGTTTATCTAATCACTTCATACCTGAGTCATCAGATAAACTTAATAATACTGAGTCATCTAAATCTAGTTCATCAGACTCCAAGATGTCAGAATTTGATTATGATAACTGTGATGACTTAGATGAAGAGGCTGAGACTAATAATGCTGGGTTGGGTAAGGATAAAACTGTGTTAAAAGAATACTCAATTCCAAAGATACCAAATGAATTTTATATCCACCAAAACAAAGAAATCTACTAAAGACAATCCACACAAGGATTGAGCAATTAAATGAAGGCATACATGCATTCAATAAACTAAATAAAGAAAAGTCAGCAAAAAGAGGATCAGGAGAAAAGAACATAACTTCCGCAGATCATCTGCGGAAGAAATCAGAACAGACTAAGAAAAAGGACACAAAAGATACAACACAAGAACCTTTTGATATCATGTCTGGAAGAGGAAAAGACTCATCAGCAGCTAAATTTGAAAAGGAATTAAAGAAGAAAAAACTTATAAGCAAGAAGAAGGCAAAGAAAAGGAATGCATCTGACAGTGAAGATGAAGTTTACTGTAAATGGTGTGACATGCACAACCATAGCACAGAAGAATTCTACTTCAGCAGCTATTGCTCAATATGTAACATGAACAATCATATGACTTCAGATTGTTACTTCAACAAATATTATGCAATATGCAACAAAAACAACCATACTATAAAGGAATGCTACTTCAACAAGAAGAACAAAACAAAGATTGTCAAGACAAAGAAAGTAGATACCTCTGAGTCAGACTCACAATCTTCTGAAGATGATAGAGATTCAAACCAAAAGAAACAACAACAAGAACAGAAAGTTACTAAGAAAAACAACAAAGTTGCTGAGGTGCAATTAAAGAATAAGAAGGAGAAATCACAAGTGCAAAAGAATGCACTACACAAAAAGGTAGCACTTGAGGAAGAAGACAACTTCTTTGATCACTTTGACAAAGGCAATGATATGCCTAAGTCCAAAGCAAAGGATGCAGAAACATTTTCTGGCAATTCCTCATCATCCACATCAAAGAAGAAGTCTCAAACAAAAATGTCTAACCAAGTCAGTATGAATCAAGAAGACATCACCTCAACTTCATCAACCATTACATTCTCACCCCAAACTAAACATAATGAATTAACAGATTGTACAACTAATCTAGAAACTTCAAGTCTTATTCATGAGAAAGTTGATACATTAGATAACAATGTCAAGCCCAAGACCAGCAAGGCTTGGGCTCCTAAGTCTAACTAAGTTCATTTATGTTTACAAGAACATCCAAGGAGGGTTGAAAACAAGTGGTATAATGACAGTGGCTGTTCCCGACATATGACAGGAGACTGCACCCTCTTGCAGGACTTCAAACATAAGAATGCTTCATATGTAGCATTTGGTGGGGATAAGAAGGGAGGTAAAATTACTGGTGAAGGAATAGTAACAAATGGAGTTTTAAAGTTTGAAAAAGTTATTTTTGTGAAAACTTACAGTTTAACTTACTAAGTGTATCATAAATCTATGACCAACACTATACTACTTTCTTTGATAACTCTGATTGCTACATTCTTAAGCCAGGTTTCAAAATTCCAGAAGACTGGATCCTTCTTAAAGCACCAAGAAAAGGTAACACCTATGTGTTGGATATGAACAACACAGCACTAACAAGCAAAGAAACATGCCTGATCTCTAAATCATCAGAAGATGAAGCACAACTCTGGCACAGAAGGATGACTCATTCCAACATGAAGAACATGAATAAATTGGTGAAAAATGACTTAGTCATTGGTGTTCCAAAGAAAAAATTTTACTGTTCTAATCACTTTTATCATGCTATAAAGGCAAACAACATAAAGTATCACATAAGTCCAAAACAATAAACACAAACACAACACCACTAAAGTTACTGCACATGGATCTTTTTGGTCCCACCAATGTGTTAAGCATTGGCAAAAGGCAGTACTGTTAGGTGATCGTTGATGATTTCACTAGATTTACTTGGGTATTTTTCTTAAAACATAAAAGTGAAACATCAAAAATTTTAATGGAGTTCATCACTAAGATAGAAAATCAACTTGATCTAAGAATCAAGATACTGAGAAGTGATAATGGAACTGAATTTGTTAATTATGTCTTAGACTCATTTTGCAGGGATAAAGGCATAGCTAGGCAATTTAGTGCTCCAAGAACTTCTCAACAAAATGGAGTTGCTGAGAGGAGAAACAAAACTCTAATTGAAGCAGCAAGAACAATGCTAGCTGACTCACATCTGCCAATAACATTTTGGGCAGAAGCTGTGAACACAGCCTGCACTGTTCAAAACAAAACTTTGATTGTTAAAGAATATAATAAAACATCCTATGAACTTCTGTTTAAAAGAAAACCTTTTATAGGATATCTTAAAGCTTTTGGATGTCACGTATCTGTATTAAACACAAAAGAACAGTTAGGAAAATTTGCTGAAAAAGCCTATGATGGTTTCTTTATTGGTTACTCATCAACATCTAAATCATATAGAGTCTATATTCCACATGATAACATAGTGGAAGAAACTCCTAATGTATCCTTTGATGAATCCTTATTTTCACAGTCAGTGAAAGGATCATCTTGGCTGTTTGATATAGATGCATTAACTAACTAATTTAACTTTGGTTATCTTAACGTGACAGTGCTGATACATGTTACCATTATGTTCCTCCAAATATAGGTGTACCATTGACAGCTGACCCACCTAGAGTCACTTCCCTGGAGAACCAAAGTAACACTGATCCTGATGCATCAGCACAAACTAGTAAAGATGTTTCCGATGACCTCACACCATGCACATCAGCTGAAGTACCATCTACTTCCATAGATGTTCCTGCTTCTGCAGATGATGGACCGAGATCCCCTAAGAATCAAACCACATCAGAAAACCATTCAACACCACTGTCACACACAAATATCTTGCTCTAAAACTACAGCTGATCAAGTCCCTGTTGCGAAAGACATGTCCACTACCCCGAAAGGCATACATGTTTCTGCTGAAACTCAGGCAGTTGCACCAGAAAATGCGATGAACTACTTTGTTGACTCTCCATCACAACTAACCTCATCTCCAACAACCAACATCACAAACCTGGATTCATCCATCTAAGTTAATGATGTACCAACAGTTAGAGCACATAAGTATCACCTAATTGATAACATGATAGGTGACCTCCATAACAGAACTACCAGAAGACAAGGGGGAGCTACAAACACTTGTATATTCTCCTGGTTTATATCATAAGTAGTTCCTCCCAACATAACAGAAGCCTTGAAAGACAACAGCTGGATTGAAGCAATGCAAGAAGAACTTCAGCAATTCAGGAAACAGAAGGTGTGGAATCTAGTTGATCTCCCTAAAGGCCAATATCCTATTGGTATAAGGTGGTTATTTAAAAATAAGCTAGATGACAGGGGAATAATAATCAGAAACAAAGCAAGGCTAATTGCTCAAAGCTACACACAAGAGGAAGGCATAGACTATGATGAAGTCTTTGCACCAGTTGCAAGGATTGAGGCAATAAGAGTGTTTTTGGCATATGCGTCATATAAGAAGTTCATAGTTTACCAAATGGATGTAAAGTGTGTCTTCTTATATGGTAAAATTGATGAAGAGGTCTATGTTTCTCAACCACCAGGATTTGAAGATCCTGATTACCCTCACAGGGTGTACAAGCTTGATAAAGCTTTACATGAACTTCATCAAGCACTACGAAAATGGTATGAAACACTATCCAAGTTTCTCCTAAGACATGGATACAAGAGAGGAACAATTGACCAGACACTCTTCCTCAAACATGAACATCAAGATCTCTTAGTTGTTCAAATATATGTTGATGACATCATATTTGGATCAACAAACAAGAGACTCTGTGAAGAGTTTGAAGCCTTAATGCAATTTGAGTTTCAGATGAGTTCAATAGGAGAATTAACTTTCTTCTTAGGATTACAAGTTCATCAGAAAACAGATGGCATCTTCATCAATCAAGAAAAGTATATCCTTCAAACACTAAAGAAATACAACCTTGCAGACTGTGCATCATGCAAAACACCAGCATCTACTATAGATAAAATTGTACCAGATCCAACAGGGAAGTCTATTGATCAAAGATTATATAGATCTATGATAGGATCATTAATATACTTAACTACTAGTAGACCTGACATAATATTGCTATGTGTGTGTGTGTGCTAGGTATCAAGCAGATCTAAAGGAGTCTTACTTGAATGCAGTAAAGAGAATATTCAGATACCTCAAAGGGAAACCATCACTTGGACTTTGGTATCCCAAAGAAGGAGACTTCAAGCTTTACTCTTATTCAGACAATGACTACGGATAATGCAACAACAATAGAAAATCAATAACTGGAGGATGTCAATTCATAGGAGTAAGACTTGTGTCTTGGCAGTGCAAAAAGCAGACAAATGTTTCAGTATCCACAGCAGAGGCTGAATACATAGCTGCTTCAGCAGGCTGCTCCCAGGTTCTATGGTTACAAAATCAATTACTTGATTATAGTTATAATTTTCTACAGAAACCAATATATATAGACAATTCAGCTGCTATTTATCACTGCTAATCTAGTCCAACATAGTAAAACTAAGCATATAGAAATCAGATACCATTTTCTAAGAGACTGCTCAGAAAAGGGACTAATTAAGTTGATCAAAGTGGACACAACAAATCAGCTTGCTGATTTATTCACTAAGGCCTTTGATTCAGTAAGATTTAAGTTCTTAATTGAATCATTAGGCATGATCAACTTAGAATAACTTCAAAACATTAACAACAGGTATATAAGCTCATTAACTGTGCTCATATGAGGATACAACATAAACTTATGTGTAAGGCTTTTGATAATCTACGGATATGATAGTATGCAATAAACATGACATATATCCTGCCTACACCCAACCAAGTAGCTACTGATATGATGTGTTGAATATGTGAATAGGTTCATCCTGAGTGGAAAATAAGCTATGTCATGCTTAATATAAAGCCAAGATGACTTAGTATGGACAAGTCATTGAGAGGAGTTAACAAGTAAGTCTCATCAGAAAGTACACAACTCATCACTTATGCACACTTACTATGTTGTAACACCTTATAACCTCTATCTTTGCGCATCATGACCCTCTGTTTTGCGTAAGCAAAGACCTAGGTCAAAGGGCACCTCAGTTTTACGTAAGTAAAGACCTGGTGACCTGATGCTGAACATTAAAGTTCCCAAAAAGAACTACTCCCAAAAGAATCCTAAAGGATCAACTACATAGTATTCAAAGAGCATTCATAAAAGTCATTAATAAGATTTTAAAGAAATCTTAAGATAGAGCTTATAATCTACGGAACATGGTATGTGTGATAAAGTGATGACTTGATCACAATCTGGGAGACAGACTTTCATACACCTTGCATGATGCATTCATCCTTGTTTATCTTTAATTCTTACCAAAACATGATAACTAGCCAGACATGCCCAACATACACTCTAGGTTGAACTTCTGCAGATCACCATATTTGCAATTTGCACTAGATCTAGTAGGCTTTTCACTCAACCAAAATAAGCAAGAATGTGTCTGATTTATAGTATAATTCTTAGTTTCTCAACCAATTGCCTGCCATAAAACACTATACTCATGTGGTTTTCAGTTACACATTCACTGATCTTCGTATAAATTTTTGATAAACTCATCCGTAATGATTAATCACAAATTTAGGGGGAGTGGTACCTTGTGAATCTGAGTATAACTGATCAATTAATTTCCTTAATCTGAGTAGTATAACTAATCAATTAATTCTATTCGGAACCGCATGTGTACTACGAAAGACATGAGCTATCTTCCGTAGATACAATGAAATCTGTTCATCCGCAGATGTTTCTGCGGAAGACAGAATGGGTCCACTTCCGTAGATAAAGTACGGAAGAAAAAGAAAACTATGATTTCCGTGGATATTATACTTTGCTTAATTATGTGATCATTAACTGCTATTAATTATTTATTAGGCATAGTTAATAACCTCAGAGGGGTAAAAGTTGTAAATGGGTGTCTGAAAAGGTATAAAAAGGTACTTAGACCGTTGGCCTTTCTATTCATTTTCAAAACACTTTGACCTAAAAACCCCTTCATCCAAAACCCCCTTCTTCATCGTCTACATTGAACACTAGGCTAACACCACTGTCACCATGGCTAATCGGTTCGTAAAAGACCACAATGTCTGTGCATTTCTGAATCCAGATGTAAAGGATGAATGCAGAGACATTATAAGATGCCTGAGAAGAACACGACTCTCCTACGTGCTGATTGCTGACTCAGTCATCTATCTATCCCACATGATAGATTTCTGGAATACAGCTGCAATAGTCGAAGGAGATGAAGGAACCATGATCACTGCGACCATTGGGAACTTAGCCCTTTGGGTAAACGAAGGAATAATCCGCAGTGCCCTAGAACTGGGAGAGAATGAACAAGGTCATCTGGATGTATTCGACCATGAATACATCCAGAAGGTATTCAATCTGATGGCTACGATGGTGACTATGAATACGAAGAAATCAAGAAGGTAGGCTATGCAAGCCTTACCGGTTCCTCTGCCATACTTAACTCAAGTGCATCTCCAACTGGAAGTCCGGGTAGATAGATTCTCATGCCACATCTCATCTGGGATCATAGGAATCTTTGAAGGAAGAACC
>JACCIY010000794.1:0-72912 GCA_025506505.1 Flaveria sonorensis | reverse complement strand
TTTTTTTTTCTTTTTTTCTTTTCTTGTGTGTGTGTGGAACACCAGGTCGTATGTTTTCTTTTTCTTATATTTTCTTTCTTTTTTTTTTTTTTATTTTTCTTTTCCTAACCGGGTTTACTTGAATGACAAAAATTTAAACAACTTAATATATAAAATATACAAATCTTGGGCAGAAAAGGTTACAACTTATAATATACAAATATTAAATACTTTTTATATAAAACATTTGAATGACAAAGAAATTTAAAAAAAAAACATGAAAGACATATAATATTAAAACAACTTAAAAAACATAAATGAATCAATTAAAAATAACAATATCATCTAATTTATCTATACGAGATGCTTGATCAAATGCTAATTCTTCATCGGATATGCCAGAAGATACTCCGTCTTCTACCTCTTCATCATGTACTTTAGCTTCGAGTGTAATATCGTCTTCGAGGCTTGTTGGTCTTTTATACGATCCATTGCTTCTAAGTGATCCTTTAAACAAATGCACATCTCCACTGCTTCCGGAGTTAGTCTTGTTCTCCGTAATGATATTACCCTGCCACTAAGAGAAAAAACAGATTCCGAAGATACCGTAGAAGCTTGGACGCTTAGTAAATCACGGGCCATAGCAGAAAGAATCGAAAATTGAGATTCTTTTCCTTTCCACCAAGCCAAAATATCGAATGCACGATAATCTTCGGTAGTCATAGTGGAAATAAAATCTGTTCCACTATATCTACCGAGCTCACTTGTTGAGGTGTTACCCCTTTGTCGTTTAGCCGTCACATCCGGACAACATTCAACATAGTCAAAACAGGGTCTTTAACCGATGTACTAGCACTTGAGGTTGATTCGCTTGGCATGGTTATGTTTACGTTAGGCCCATATCTATTTAAATAAAAATTATAAATTGTTTTCAAACTATGATTAAAATTTTCTTTTGCCTCGTTTGAAAAATTAGGGTTTTCATCATGCATATCCAAATTGTCATTTATCTCATCTATCAAACACTCAACCCCCGCAACATTTTAAAACGGATTTAAAGCGGCGGCACACGTAAAAACGGGTGGTAAGTCCTTAAATATTTTTTAAACTTTTTTTCATTGGTTTATCATTTGATTAAATATATTATTTTATTTTAAAAATTTTTAAAATTCAAAGACATAAAATATAATTCTTGAAGCACCGAATAACTAGTGGAATAATAATTCTTGAAGATTCTTCCAACCCGCATCCGGAAATGGGTCGGCTTCACCATTATCCGAAAGACTATTATGAAAAGCTTTCAAAGTGCCCTTTTGTTTTAAAGCACATTCAAACATATGACAAGTCGAATTCTACTGAGTAGGTACATCCCAATTAGGACCTAAAAATCTAGAGTGCGTATCCTTACAAAGTTGTTTATAATCTTGATATCTTCTTCTACTTTTTTTAAAAACGTCATGTAACATAAATCGAAAAGATGTAATAAAGTTATAACATATTGCCGAATAGTCCGTCTTGCACTACTAAATTAATAATATGTGCAACACAACGAGTATGGAAAAAAATCACCGTTTGCAATCGGAAGATATTTTAATTTTAATTTTTCAACCGCGGTTGTGTTGTTAGAGGCGTTATCAAATGCAATTGAAAAAGTTTATTTTGTAATTTAAAAGTACTTAATACATTATCTAAAAAGTAAAACAAAAATTCTCCGGTGTGTGGATACGGAAAAAAATCAAATGCAATCGTATGTTTCATCAATTGCCATGAACTGGGATCCACCCAATGAGCGGTGACGCAAAGGTACGATTCAGGTAAACGTGTGGAGTCGACCAAACGTCACTAGTTAAGTTTACACCGGTATTTAAATTTTCAAATAATACAATTAAATCATTTTTTGCTTGTTTCCATAATTTTAAACAATAACGTCTAAGTGTAGTACGACTTACGTGGGTTGTAACAAGGTTGAAGCGTCTCTCGAATTAAGTTGGTCAACCGAGGATTGTCGAAGTGAATAAAAGGCAAAGCTTCTTGAATCACGAACTTCGCCATTCGATCTCGTACCGTATTAACATCGTAATTAAAGATTCCACCGTCTCCACCCAATTGTGTTTGTTGCGAATCCGGATTACTTTTGAACGACTTACAAAACTTCTTGCTAATGTGTTTGTTTAAAGTCGTGTTAGAATCTTTAGCAAGCAAAGCTCCACAAAACTTGCAACGAGCCTTTATAGACCGTCACTCAACTCAACCATATCCCAATTGCACCAAACATCCATGTTACGATTGTGTGCAAGAACACGAACGACGGTTGGAGCGTTGGACGAACCTTGACCAACGGAAGATTGTGAGTGAGCCATATCAAGATTGAAGAGAGTGAAAGTGTAAAACGAGAGAGTGAACATGTAAAACGAGAGTAAACGAGAGTATTTTTTGCGTTTTTTGCGTATGTTTTTGCGTTTGAGACTTGGGTACTAAACCATATCAACCCACACCTATTTATACTAACTTATAAGCCTAAAAGTGACAAAAAAACGGCCAAAAATTGATCCCAACGACTATATAGCCGTTAAAAAAACGACTACTTTTAAAAAAAAAAAAAAACGGTCAAAACCGGGTCCAACCCGGGTTCAACAGGTTCGGGTCGGGTCGGGTCGGGTCGGGGTCGGGTCGGGTTTTAAGAAATTCTAGAAAATCATACCCGGATCCAACCCTACGGGTTTTTTTCGGGTCCAAACCGGGTATACATATACCGGATCGTACCGTACCGGTTCCGGGTCGGGTCCGAACCCGGTTTTTATGCCCACCTCTATCAGGACCCAAGGGGTTTTTGTGACTTTGCCCTGTGAATTTTCAATAGGATCCATTGGGCCTCCCCCTTCAAATTGAAAACCAAAATGGGGAATGGGGAAAACGTGATAAATTGATACGACAACATATAAAACGAAAAAAACTAAAAAAAAATTAAAAAATAAAACTAACGTGACGTTGATGTGTCACACGAAAGAAAATGTGAAAAACCAAAAAGACTGTTGTTGATTTTATAGCTACCATCGATTTCTTTTTCATTTTTCCCCTGACACGTGTAAACATCATCTTTGTCGTCATGAAGATAGCATGGATGCAAATAAGATTGTAAAAAATAATTTAAAGAATAACATAAAAAACGAATGACTGAATGATATAAAATATTTTGTAGGATATAAAGTATTTAATTTTTTTTATTACAATGTTTCATTTCTAGGATACTACTACGACTACCACCATTACGACCACCACCACCACACTACCGCTGCCGCTACCGCTACTGTTACTATTCTTATTATGTTACTATTCTTATTATTGTTATTATTGTTATTATTATTGTTATTATTATTATATTATTATTTTATTATCTATTTATTTAGCTATTAATATTGTTTATTATCTAACTTATTTTTAACCTAGATATTTTATATTAAATTAAATGTTTTAGTTTTTAGGTTCGATTTATTACATAATGTTACGTGTATACATATAACATACGCTTTTAACCAATTAACTTTTTATATATTTAATTTGTTTAATATTTTATTTGTTATTTGTTCTAAAAAATTAAATTGTGGTTGTGTTTGAATTTTTTTTTGGATATTTGGTATAAATTACTCTTTACCCTATTATCTATTCTAATAAACCAAGGTTTTTATTGGACACATGGCGTGATTCTGTACATTCTAAGGTTGGTTTTCCCGCCTAAATATATCTATTCTAATAAACCAAGTTTTTTTTGGACACATGGCGTGATTCTGTACATTTTAAGGTTGGTTTTCCCGCATAAATCTATCTATTCTAATAAACCAAGTTTTTTTGGACACATGATGTGATTCTATACATTAAGGTTGGTTTTCCGTCTAAATCTATCTATCTATCTATTCTAATAAACCAAGGTTTTTTTTGGACATATGTCGTGATTCTGTACATTCTAAGATTGGTTTTCCCGCCTAAACCCATATACACATATTAATAATGATTTTGAAGACTTACTAAAATCACACTCTTCTTTCCTTATATTAACTTCTCATTTTTTTTCTATATTTCTCTCTTTCATTATAGATTACTAATATTTCTTATTTCTCTATACCAATCAAATGACCTAAAAATTTCTATTATTAATTTTGAATTATTTGTTTGATTTTGTTTGAGTGATTTAATAATTGGTAAATAGTTATCTTAGTTATTGGTAAGGACAGACATTAAAAGATAAGAGTTTTAAGTAAATAAATTAAATAATTATATCTAACATATAAATCTTCTTATGCTAATAATTTATTAAGATATATTAAACTATAAGATTTTAATTATATCATATTTTAAATATAATTTTATAAATTTTAATTTTTATTATTTGTCATTTACAATTTCTTAGATATTTATTACTCTTATTTTACTAATGGTTGATAAAATATGATATATAAAATTTAAAACTAATGACTTCAAAAAGTTAAATTTAGGGTTCTAACTAGTATGTTAAAAGAGCAATGAAATGAGCATTGATTTACATGTTGATATGCGTCCTGTACAACTATGTTTTAGCATCGATATATTACCACTCATAAGGCGGTAGTTTTTGCCACGATAGATGCACCAATCGTAACCTTAATCAGGCCACGGTCCTGCAAAATCAATGACGAGGCACGTATTTTGAGCCTTTGAACTGCAACATTTGATTTAGTAATGTGTTTTTTTAGCATAGAAAAAAGACACGGCTGTCTGTTTGTATCAGACTGTTATTCACGAAAACACAATGAATCGAGTAAGATGTTATTCACGCCCCTTTGATATATGATTTTCAAAATATTCTACTACTACAATAATTAAACAAGAACATCAACTTGATGTTATTCGATTTGAAGCTGAACTTAGAACTTTGATTGAAGAGTATTGATGTGAAGATTAGAAATGAGTCTTTTAAAAATAAAATTGCAGATATTGTTTGGTTATCCGATTACGGTTTGTGTTTGCATGAATGAGTCCTTGGTTCAGGCTTTTTGTTTGTTCATCATATTCCGCCACTGTGAGTAAATCTAAATATATTTGGTGTTTATGTCTAATGTTTCTGATTATTGTTAATGTAGCTCATGGGATGAGTACATCACCTTCTGAAGATAGTATGTGATATTTTTTGTTATAATTCTTGGTCCCACATAGTCTCCTTATTAAGGTAATCTAACTTTGATGTTATTTTTACTTTGTGCAGGACAGTATAAGTGTACATTTAGTGTGCCATTAGTTTATTTTGTTGCTTAATGCATTTGAAATGATATTAGAAAAAACAAAGAAATTTGGACTGCATGTGTTTCTTTTCTGCATAATCCACATAAAGCCTAATGTTTTACTTTTAATTGCAAGGGTGAAGTGGGACTATCCAGGTCAACTTAAAGATGATATTTACCCTTTGAATACGAAGCCCACAAGGATGAGCTTTTAACATCACGAATCTTTTGACTTCTTTGGACCTCATATATATCAATGTCATTGAGAAGTGTATATTCCAATCAATTACGCAGGCGACCATTTGCGTGACGCGCAGCAAGGGATACACCTAGTTTTATTAAAAACAGGGTTGTATTCAAAAGAAAGTATATTTTTGAGTACTGTAGGGCGTAGGCTATATCAACTAAAGGTAAAGTGTGAATTACCGTGTATAATTGAGCTAAGACCAACTAAAGTCCATCGATGACGTTATATAAGTGGTTTTTATCTACGTATCTATCTCCTTACTCCTAGATCAAATCGCCGCAAGTTCATACGTTTCTTTTATGTACTTGCGCTACATCGTACACGCTTTATCTATATGTTTGGTTACAAAGGACAATAAATTTATATTCATTCTTTAAACTTTAATCATAAACGTTAACAAAATACCATCCATTACAAATATGAATTTAACACCTAGTTAAATTATAAATTACTAGAATACAAATGTTACCTAAATGATGATTAAACATATGCTCGTTTTATAAACCTCATCTTCAAGTAGTTTGAGACTTTGAGTTTAGCTTTAATATTTTTATCGATTTTAAAAGGCCAAGAATCAATAGAGGACTCAGGCCCAGTTCCTATAAGTCCAGGCCCACTGCGATTGGCTAAGTATTAAGTAATAAGTAGCTTTTAACCCATCACGCGTTGCAATCGGATGTGGTGTGATAAAGTATAGAATACAATTGACCTTGCTCATTTACAAACTAAATTTATATCAAAACGTAGAGTGACTCGAATTTATACATTTGAATGAAAGCGTGTTATATTTGAACCAACTCATTTTGAACAAAGTGTACGTCAAACGTTGATAAACTTTAAAACGTAGATCATCTCAAAGCGTGTATTAAAAAAGCACGAAAAGTTTTATTTTTTACCCGACTTGTTTTCGAACTAAATTTACATCAAAACACAGACGAGCTCGAATTTATTCCAACACGTATATAAAAATACAAACGTAACAAATTCGTTTTTTAAGTATAATCATACAAATGTAAACCGGGGACTTTAGAAACTTTAGGGAGTCAAAGTGATATTTAATAAAGTTTCTAAAAAGTTTTAAGGGGTGAAAGTGTAAAAGTGAAAAGTTGAGAGGGTGCAAAGGCCGATGAAAACCCCACCAACTTTTGCTAATAAGTATAAGTATAATGAAAATTGGTTATTAGCTAGTAGCGTAGCAATCGTAAAACGTGTGATGTTGCAGAGACATTAAAGTAGGAAAGCAATTAGCATCAAAACATTGACATATACCCTAGACAATTAAAAATGGAGAGATCTTGGGTTCGAGTCTCACTCTGAGCAAAAATGCTCTGGGTTGAGCCACAAGGTTTTCTCGGTTTTGGGTTTCCTCTTAAGGGGGTTGGGGGTGTGGTCTCGGCTGGAAAACAAATAAGTGGGCTCGATTAAATAACACCTATCATCCGAAACAAAATCATACATTTGTCGTTTGATGCTTGTAGATGGTAGATATTTTTTATATAATTTTTTTCACACAGATTCAATTTTAAATGGTTGTTAGTTATACTAAACCACACACACAAAAGACAAGTGTACCTGTCGTGCGGTAATATAGTATTGGTAAGAACCGAATATCAATCCGTAAAAACACCGAGCCTACTCAACAACCGTTATAAATGACTATCGGAATGAGTTTTGTTTTGAGAAAATGTTAAGTTGCATTGATGTAACCAAACTTTTAGATTTTTAAAATAATAACTTAAAGTAAATTAAAAAGTAATGATTTGAACTTTTGGGTTTAAAACAGTGAATTAAAACTATCATCCTAATTAGATTACACTTATAAATTGTGTGGTGTGATTAAAGTTTCAAGTTAAAATAGTTATGTTAATATTTATAAACATGATTCAGCGTGGATTTCTCGTAAACAAGCTCCGTGGTGACAAGGAAAGCCGCATCGAGTCACTTACAACGCTAACCTCCAACCCACTAGTGATGTAGGTAATAATTGTGCACCCTTTTAACATAAGCTTTTTTAAAACATAACTTAATGTTAGAAAGAGAGTTGATCAAGTTTCTTTTTAACATACCATTAGTTTTAGAAACCATAACAATTATGATATATTTCTCAAACTAATAAAAGAGGACCTGCAAATGGTCAGAAAGTTAAGGTGATATGATTTCTAATAACCATTTCTAGTTCATTAGCCATGGATTTATTATGAAGACCGATTTCACGAATAATACGTTTTTCAACCTTGTATGACATTCACAATTACAAAACATAAGTTTATAACTTCCCATTCAAATGTAGATGTTACCAATTAAAATTTACCCAAGATTACCATAACATTAACATAACATAAAACACACCATTAGTTCCTCATAAATTACATATGTTTCATCCAATTAGGATGTTAATAAGAGTTTTGCTCATAATGAGCTTGAATATAACAATAACTAAAATAGAAGATAGATATGCAATCATCAGTGAAATGGAACAACAAGACTGGTGATTTACAATGGATGATGTTCAGACAATCCCGAGCTTCTTCTAAGTGTTGTATGCACATCCCGAGCCTCCCAAGGGGTCTTCAAGTGTTGATTCCCGAGAGAATTCGGCAGAGTTTTCCCTCTCCAAAAGCTTCTTCAATTGTTGCAAATGAGCCTCTATTTATAGGCTTTTTAGAGTGTTAAAGTGCTGCCTTGTGCCAAAAAGACATGACCTCATGCTAGTATAATGCTTACGAAAGTTGGTCGGCTTGTACATGCAGAAGTGGTCGGGCACGACCTCGTGCTTGATGGAGCACGATCCCGTGTCATAGTGGGACATCACCCCGTGCCTCCTGGGCACATCCCCTTGCTTACTTTTTGGGGGACAGTACTTTTGTCCTATCAGATTGCCAAACACGGGGTGTGCTAATTTTAGCAAGGGGTGTGTTTCAGGCTAGGCATGGGGGTGTGCTTAATGAGGCACGATCCAATGCTTGCACTCCGAAGCTCGGTTTTTAATTTTTGTTAAGTATGCTTTTTTGTAAATCTTGGTCTTTTGAAAACCTGAAAACACAATTTAACACTTTTAAGTTTATTTTCATCATTTTAAATAAGAGTTTAAGGAATAAATGATTTACTTTTGGCATGCTTTTTATATATAATTTAAACACATCACCGTTCAAATAAGAAAAAAAACTGGCACAATATGGCAAGGGCATGAATAATACTCAAAACTTTATATAAGAAAAACGAAATCTTAACATGAACGGAACTTTATATAGAGAACCAATAAGCGAGTATGAGACCGGGTATGAGATTAATTTTGAATTTTTTCGCGGGTATGGAATTGCATCGTAGACCCGTTTACTCGACCCGATTACTCGATTAAGCATATCCGTTTACCCGAGTATATGCCTGTAATTATTTATTTTTTAATTTATTTTAATTAATAATTATATTATATCTAAGAAAAAGATTCAAATACAAATGGCTTTAAAACTAAAAAAATATAAAAAGTAATCTCAAGCATCCATCACGTTAATCAGTGCTTGTGATTAATTTGTAGGATAAAGTTTGTTAGAGTGTTATTTTAAAAATAGCCATTTTTGTTGACTTTTTGTAAGTTCCCTCATTTTTTTAAAACGTTCATAATTTTTATGGACGACATTATTTTTTTTATATAAATTACACCGTTAAAACGAGCGTTTTTAATATTTAAAATTAGTAAAATATTGTTTAATAAAATTTCAATAATTTTTTTACGTTTTTAAGCTCATATCTCGTCATTGTGTCTTTTATTAAGTTCATTGTGTTTTTTTGTTAGTTGTTGTGTTATTATAAATACTGTTTTGTTTTTCTAAAATGACGAATTTTAAAAAAAGTATAGTGATAGAAAAACATTGTTATGCATCTCTTATATGTAAAACAGTATAGTAAATTAATAATTATTTAATCTATTACATTAAAAAATAACGAAATAACACAATGTCTCAGTATGTTTTTTTATCATCATTATGTAATCCTGAACACTATGAGTTTTAAAAAATAAATTAGTGAAATAACAACATTGTATACATATAATTGTAAAACACAATAATAGATAACAAAAAAAAACTTATATAATGTATAAAGTAATGATAACACTATAAATTTTGATAAATACATTGGTGAAAGTATATTATTATGCACTTCTAATTATAAAACATAATAATAAATAACAAGTTTATATAATATGTAGAAACAATAAGAATAATAACATAAAATGATCTAAAACTTAAAATACAATGATGAATACATATAACAAATTATGCAAAATATATAACACAATGAACATATATGACATAATGAGCTGATGTATTTGACACAATAATCAAAATATCTTTCTATTTAAAACAAAAAAAAGACATGTGCTAATCTCACAATACTTTTAGACTTTTTAAATTAAATACCCCTTTTACTATAACCCTACCTTATATATAATTATATCTTTTTATTTCACTTAATATATGTTTACTTAATAATTATGTGTTAAATATTGGCGATTAAGCATACCATCAATTACACTATATAGTATCTTACAAAGTTATAACATAATTCGATATTTGTCTCTAAAATAAAAGAGTCGTAGCAATAGAACATCATCAAAAAAAATATTTAGAATTAATAATAATATTATCTAGTACGTATATGCAAATATAAATTTATATTATTTTTTAATTTCAATAGATATCCGATGGGTATATCCAATTGGTAATTTTTATAAATTTACCAGGTATACCCGGTACTCGACGAGTAAACACCGGATATGCACCCGACTGATTTTGGCCGGAGTCTAATCGAATGTGAAGTTGAGATTACCTATGCCCGACCCTTCGCCATCCCTAGGAATTATTTAAAGCTACTTGTGTTGATAAGTCGCCGATAAGAATCAAGTATTCTTTAAAGACCAGTAACGTTTAAACGTGATTAGTTGTAGTTTATAGTATACTCATCGATGTTACCCATCTCCGATTAACATGCCTAACCTGATCCTACTCAAACCCAATTAAACCCATCCAAAAGAGACTCATACCTCAAAACCTTATTAAACCAAATTTCATTACGTTTTAAGCCTCTAAAACTTGAATAGACCAAATGAATTAATCCGAAACACGAATACCCAACCTGATACACCATTTTAAACGTTCCAAAACGAGGCACCGTTATAATAATCGAGAAAATATCCAAACTCTCTTTACATGCTTTGTCATTAACCCACACAAACACGCAAAATTGAAAAGCAACGTGACTTCCCTTCGTCCTCATAATCCTCTGTTCAAATCTCTTTCTTCTTCCCCAATCATCAAACCCTAAACCCTAGATGATCCTTCCAATTCCACTATAATGGAAGAACAATCAACTTCCTCAATCTTCGACAACAGTGATAACAAGTTAATCGAAGGCCTATACAACGAATTCCCCGAAGAATTTGAAGAATCCCCTTTCGTCGATCCCTCAAATTCCTCTGAAGAATCCCATCAATCCGCTTCAAGTTTCAAGCTTGATAGCAAGAAGGAGGAGGAATCTACGGTTACTTTCATATCAGAGCACTCGCCGGACTCCCCGTCGTCTCCGTCCTCCGCCGGCCTCCGTCACCGTCGACTTGTTTCACCGCAAAGTTGCAGAGAAATCTCCCACTCTCAATTCTTTAAAAACAATCCAGATGGATTGATAGATTATGATCCTTGTACTACCAGTGTTTCAAATTCTTCAGTGAAGAAGTATAGTCGTTCATGGAGTTTGAAGGATGATGAGAAATCAGATGAAAACTTGAAGTACAATCTTGCAGACAACGATGGTAGGAAGTTAAACTACGAGACGGATGCGAGTTCTGCAATCACCAGTGCTAGCGACGATGACGATGAAAGAGTCAACAATGAGTCTGTTGCAGTAGACTCTACAAATTCTGCAAATTCTGCAAATTCTGCAACAGATCTTCTTTTTATGTTAGCTGAATTGGTAATTGATGTTATTGTTCTTCAAATAAAACTCTTAGCAAACTCTGTTGAGTTTTCAATATGGTTAATTCATTCTTCATACAAGTTATTGAATGATCCTTTTGTGATTATAAGACTTTGGAGAGATCATATTTTGCATAATGTTTCAGAAATTTGGGGGATTTGTTATGATAGTATTGTTAGGTTGATCGATTGTCTGTTGTTTCAAAATCATGAGTCTGCATTGAAATTGTGTGTTCGAATCGGATGGGGATTGTTGTGGTTGGCTTACTGTGGTTTCGTTTTAGTTTGCCTGTTAGTTCCAGCTTTTCTGTTTGGTGGCATGATGATGAAATGGATAGTTGAGGAACCGATTCAGATAAGAGATCAGTTGGTTTTTGATTATACGAAAGATACTCCCATGGCTTTTGTGCCTATAGTTTCGTGTCCGGAGTCATCTTCTCTAGTTTATAACCAAAAGAGTAAGATTGGGAGTCTTGTTGAATCTCGGGTCATACCTTTTGATCATGAACTGGAGGCCACCGTCTCTTTAGTGCTGCCAGAATCAGACTACAACAGAAATCTTGGGATTTTTCAGGTATGTATAACAAGATTTGCAGTAGATCATCTTTTTAGATTAGATAATAATAAACATTGATGGACTTTTTTGTTGCAGGTGAGGGTGGATTTCCTGTCTAGTGATGGTAAACTTCTTGCAAGTACAAGGAAGCCATGTATGTTGCAATTTAAAAGTGAGCCAATTCGGCTGCTGTCAACTTTTGTAAAGTTAGCTTATCTTCTCGTCGGATATCCATCGGAAACACAAACTTTGGACATAAAGTTTAGTGGGTATACTGAAAAAGAGGTTCCTTTGTCATGCTCTCGGGTTGTCATCGAACAACGAGCAGAATTTACAAAAGGGGTCGGCGTTCCTGAAATATACTCAGCATCTTTTAAATTGGAATCTCAACTTCCTTTCTTAAAGAGGATGTTGTGGTTTTGGAAGGGTTTAATTTACATGTGGATTAGCACAGTGCTGTTTATAATGGAGATGATGTTCTCACTGCTATGTTGTGCACCCGTCATATTTCCATGGCTACGGCATATGGGTGGTTCTTCAATCAATAATGCAGCTCACAACTAGCTTCCTGGTTGAAGTTAGCTACACTTGGGGAAGTTACAGTCTTGCTAATGATCATCTTTGTTCCTGGTATGCAGTCAAACTCTTATTCTTACCATGTATATTTCATGATAAAGTAGTTGAAATAAGTGAAAGTTGTAAAGACTAAATATTTCATGTTGTTTTCATATTCCAGGATACCTATTTATATGTATATATAGGCAAATTTTTTAAGCTTACCTTTAAAAATTTCTAGTTCATGTAAGTTGACTTGTATATTACTCAATAGTCTTAGACAATGTATCAATGCAACATATTCATCTAATACCATATATTGGTTTCTTATATTCATTCTGTTCATATGTGTATTGGGGATTGGGAGGGATGCTTTACGTGTTTTTTGCTTGTAAAGCATACGAAGTATCCAGGATGTGACGTGTATTTGGGGCGAGGGTAGATATGCCTGTTAAATCATAGGTGGTTTTAGATGCACCATTGTAGTGGCTTAGAACTCAGGATGCAGTCTTGTAGTTAGTTGGTTTGTTCATGTATTAGACCCAGATAACTTGGATGTACCGTTGTAATGTCGGTCACATCGTTGGAATGGGTAAGGTGTACCGTTGTATCTAATTTAGACGCATTGTTATAATCAATAGTGGACCAACATCTTTTTTTTTAATATATAATAATAATCCCAAATTAAAGATAATGTTGTCTTTGTATAAAAATTATACAAAAGTATAAAAAAACATTCGAGTTTAAGAAATTTATAGAACTAGATCTACATGAAAAAAAGTCGATGATGGAGGCTTTTTTTTTGTCTTTCAACTATGTTCAACTTTCTATAAGCGAGGATCTTACGTCCGTTTTAATATATATTAACCATTTGAACATACAACAAACAACATAGATATATCTGTTACTAACGAGACTTCTACCCATCCAAAAAGAGAAAAAAACGCATAACGATATATTATTATGTAGAAAGAGATAAGGGGTTTGGAATAACTTCTTGTGCTAAATGCACACGGATTTAGGAAGGGCGTATTTGCACATCCAATGTTTGAAGGAAAGATGAACTCTTGGCTATCTCACGTAAGGGTTTGTTAGTAAATCTTATGATATTGTACGCCCACGCCCCGGATAGGGCTCCTAGTATCGGTCCCAAGATGTAAACCCATAAGCCTTGGTATTGCTTTGACACAAAGGCCGGACCTAGGGTCCTGGCTGGGTTCATTGATGCCCCTGTCATTGGTCTTCACAAGAAAAAAAAAATTTGATTTAATTCTTTAAAATAAGATATAAAATGTGGATTGTGTATTCTTTAGTAATTATTGGTAATAATTAAAACGATAAAAGTATATTATACCCTGCAAACATTGCATTAAGTAATATGGTTGATCCAATGGCAAGTCCTGCTGCTTCTCCAACCTGATCAACATAATTAAAAAAATAGAATAATTAAGAACATTCTTAACAATTGAAAATAAGAAAAAGGCAATTTGTAAACATATATTTAAAAAGGGATTTTACTTATTATAATTAGAGACAACCAGAAATTACACATATACTAATAAACTATATTAATGTGAAAAGAAGTCAACCCAAATTAAGTATGATTAATTTCCTTCATATTGTTATTTGGGTGTAGTCAATTGGTGCCTTAAAGGACACACGTCTAGACTATTTGATTCATTTTAATATTTTTATATATTTTTAATACTAATTACAATACATCAAATAGCAAAACAATCCTATCCCTTCTCCGTTCCTGTATAAAACTAAAGTTAACTTAAACAGCGAATACATCTTTTGATCAATATAGCATTTTTAACAAAATTCATTTCCTTTAAACATAAGATTAATGCAGTGAAATTGAAATAACAAAAAGAAGCATACGACTACTAAGGAATTTCTGTAGTAAAACAATCATAAATCAATCGTAATATCATAAAGTTGTCGTAAATCCTAAATATATCGCCAATTCGCGATTAACAATCCAAAAGAACCAAAAAGACACCTTTCAAATCTTTATCGTTAGTTTGTCTAGCGATACTTGTAACGGAAATGATTTTTCGATGGATTATAGCAACCGAATAGTTTATAAATGGAAAATTTATGGTTATTAAATGGTTTTTAACATGTAAACAAACCCTTTTTATATTATATTTTATCTCAAATAATTATCCTTTACCAAAAACAATTTCTTAAAATTTACTAACTCTCATTCCATTTGATGGACTCTAAATAACCTATAAACGCGATGATTTAAAACCAAAATAAAAGGTACACTATTTGTGATTCTGTGTGAATTTTTTTTTAAGGTTGTCTTGTAATACCGTACTTGAAAACTTGAAATATTAGTAACCTGCAAACTTAAAATTTAGTACTTACAGCTCGATCATCAGTGGCGACACCAGAGATAACGAACATGAGGTAGAATGTGATAATAAACTCCAACACCAAAGCTTGAAAGCCAGATCCTGCAGGAATGGTTGCTCCAAGATTATTGTTTTCGGAACCGAATACCAACATTAGGGTTCCGCTTGCTAGGGTTGATGCAAGGATTTGAGTAATAATGTATGAAGGTACCTAATCAAAAAAATAATAAATTAAGCTTGAACAAACAAAAATGTTATTTATTAATATTTTTATAGAAAAACTAAAAACATCACAATTATTGTGTATGATTAATCAACTATTCATCCTTATACTACCAGAAACATTACATATAAGTTTAATATAATCATAGATCCCAACCATAATAAAGATAATTACAATAAATTTTATCTAGATAACAAAGTCAATCTAATATACTTTATCTAATTACAATTATAACGACTGACTTGTTTCATAGGAAATCTCTTGCAAGAGGCGAAAGCAATGGTGACCGCAGGGTTGAAATGGGCACCAGAGATGTGACTGAGGGTGTAAATCATCACCATCACCACCAAGCCCCATACGATGGCGATTCCTACATGACCGACCACATGTTCCTTCTTGGTGTCAACCACCACCACACCACAACCTGCTAATACCATGAAGTATGTGCCAAAAATTCTGCAATCAACTGCACAAAACTTAAAACCGTAAGTAATATGATCAAAAAGAATGAAAAATTTATATGGTAAATGGTAATTTCAGTATTTTTTAAGGGAATTTTGAAAAAGAATAATAAGTTTTGTAAGGACAAAAACAATAATACTAGAATATAAAATACATAAAAGTCAAAAGAGTGATATAGAAGACGTGCAGCCATAAGATATCCTTGAATTAAGCAAGATACAAGCTCATTCGATCATGTGCATGAGGTGTGTAATAAGAATGCATGTATCTCTACACAATATTAAACTTAACGTTTCTTGCATCGATCAAGAGTGCGTTAACGGTTGCATAGTGTTGATAGACCAAAATCATCAACATGCAATTGATAAGATGAATTATGAATAGAACTATATATGCATGTGATGGTCGATCCTCTTCAAAGACAGGAAAAACCACACTATGCAGCAATCTTTTGTTCTTCTAGGTGTGGATATATATTACTGAGACAGAGTAGAAACTCGTGAATTACATAAGCTGAATAAAAAAAATTAAATAATTAGCGATAATCATTTAAAAATAATCAAACGTTTAAGTAAATAATAGCAATAATATTGAAAAAGAAAAGAAAAAAAAATATTGTGTAGCTAGAATTGTGAAACATGACAGCAAGATGAAAATAAACAGACAAAAGAATCTTGAAGAGCTAGAATCATAAGTCGATGATGTTCAAGAAGCCGTTCAGGTTGGTGATGTTCTAATAGATTGATCCAATAATCATGCATTGTTAAAACTTGGGTCAATAATTATTAATGCCAACAATGATAACTAACCTATCATGAAATTAAATAAACCAACATGCATGATCATGTCTAGACATACCATTTGAGCCCAGTTTTCTGGATGGATTTTACTAGCTAGTTTTACAACAAATAAATGAGAATATATAAAAACACTATACATATATATGATATGATGATGAAATAAAGAGTAATCACCTTCTGGAAAAAAGGAAGAGTGAAAAGGTTGTTTTGATGTTTTGAAGAAACTGCTGGTGCATCTTTCATGTCAGGTGCCTCTGATCCATAGGCTGCTCCTAATTCAATCTCAGCCATCACAGATAAACCACTGTGTTTTTTTATTTAATTGCTGGTGTGTGTCTGTGTGTGTGAGCTATGGAGCCATAAGATTATTATGGAATGTACGTGCTTAAAACATATAGAGAGATTGAGGGAGACTATGGAGCCATAAGATTATTATGAATTGTGCTCTTAAAACATAGAGAGATTGAGGGAGACTATGGAGACATAAGATTATAATAGATTGAGCTCTTAGAACATAGAGAGATTGGGGGAGACATAAGATTATAATGGATTGTGCTCCTAGAACATAGAAGATGCATATATATATATATATATATGTGTGTGTGTATTTGTGTGTGTGTGTGTGTGTGTGTTAAGAGAGAGAGAAAGAGTATTCAATACATAAAGGTAGACTTATTTTAAAAATCCTACTGAGAGAAAAATTACATAACTCAGGGGATAATCAAATCCTTAACCAAGATAATGTTTTACTTAAAAAGAAGAGCTCTCACACCTCTTATATATTTAAAAATAGCATTTATTTTTTGTAAGAATGTGAGAATTTTTTTTAATGTGTAGAAATAAGAACTTTTTTATTTATAGGTTTTGACTATGTTAGAGGGTAAAGTTAATAATAAAATATTTATTATTAACTTTAATACCGTGTAAATATATGTTAAAAATAGTTCTCACAAAAAATAAAAATTTTAAGATAACTCTTCCAAATAGATAGTATTAAATATATAACATATATTTAGTTTTATCTGTATATGTTATTTCATAAAGTATCGACTTATTGTTTGTAAAAATAATTAACCAAAAGTATATTAGACATAAAATTAATATATAACTAAACTAAGGGTTCGAATTATTGTTTCAAAGATATATGTGTTAATGAAAAGAAAAAAGAACAACATTTACATTTACTATATGCTTATTCATTCTCATCTTGTCTTTCTCAATATACATTCATTATATACTCTCATTTGATCATTCATTTAATGAGGTATTTGCTTAATATATATATAGGAACTAGTTTTGATAAACCCATGTATTACACAGGTTGAAAAAATAAATAAAATAAAAATTAATAATTATAAAACGATATACTAAGACATGATATGATTAGAATTGCGTATGAGTAATAACTATAAGTAATAAAACAATAATATAAATTTTTTAAATTTTTTTCAAAGATAATTTAAACATTTTGTTTCAAAATAACGTTTTAAAAAATTTTCATTTTTAAAATTTCCTTACTATAACTCCATATTTTAATTATTTTTGTTTTATAAAAAAATTACTTTAAAAAAACCACTTTTAAAATATTACGTAAAAATAGTTTGATTTTTTAGATTTTTTTTTATAAAAATTATTTCTATAAAAATAAAATTAATAAAAAGATCTCTTTCTTAATTTACTAAAAAACTAATTATAGTGTAAAAATAAATAATAATATTATTATAGTTAATGTAGTTATTTAATAGGAGAAAGAAGCGAAAAAAGTTTGATAAGAATGAATGTGGTGTTGACACGTTGCAGCCTCATTTACCATTTTATTAAAGTAGGAAGATGGGTTCGTGTGAGAACTCTTCCTATTTCTAAAAATCCTTTAACTCAACTATTCACCTCTGATTTAGCATCTAAAATGGAATATTTTGATATTACGGAAGTTTATATTTTTGTGCAATTCTATTTGTCATTCTTCTCGATTCCTATCCGGATTATTTCCCGCTATTTCATTTGAATGGTTCTAACTATGGTAATTTTGATTAGCACTTCTTTTGAGAAGACACCTACCGCATCGAAACACCATCTCCTTTCTCTCTCTTCTTCAAACTAAATCATCTTTCTCTCTTCTTCAAACTACACAATCTCTCTTTAATCCCCAATCCACCACCACCATCGACCATCTTCTCCACTGTCACCACCGCCACCGCCACTGTCATCTCCACCGTCATCACCACCGGATCTGAAGGCATCTACGACGCCGAACGAAGGTACCACCCACCACTACCACCAGTTGAACACCACTCTACGCCACTATCATCCATCATCATCAATTAGAGCCCTAACTAACACCATCAATCCATCACCATCCCCACCACCAATCTTTATGCTTCTAATTGACCCGTTGGTCACCACCATCTTCATATCGACCCAACCACAATTTCTTCTAAAGATGGTTCATGTTCATACGCATCTGCATGGTTTGAATATGAAAGGTTATGTCTCTTCTGATTGAAGGTGGAACATGGATGGTATTGTACTAATTTTTTTACAGATACGTATATTTTAATTTGTAGTATGCTTTTTATTTCCTTTATCCCTAAATCTTGTTTAATGTTTTTAATATGTGAAAATATGTTATGATTCTTATTATGTTGTCTGTATAATCCATCTAAAAACATTTTGCTATTATTTTTGCAGTTACTTGAAACTATTTATTAGTGACATATATATTTCTTGTTTGTTTTGATTTAACGTTAGAAGCTTTCAGGTATGTTTACAAAGTAGATGAAAACTCACAAGAGAAAATGTTGTTTTTCTTCAGCTTACATTGGTTTACATCTATTTAAATTGAAAAAACATTAGTGGTGTAATTTTAATACAGCTTAAGTGGTGTAGCTTTTTTGTTTATTCCGTTACAAAAGTGTAATTAAAGTGGTGTTTTTTTGTTACAGTGGTGTAGTTTTGTTACTTGAGTTTTATTACAATGTTGAAATTTTGTTATATTGGTGTAGTTATATAGTATAATGTCGTTTTGATGTTAGGTTGTTGTAATCATGGAGTTGCTATTGTTGTTAGGTTGTTGTAATCACTGTAACTATTAGGATTTGCATTCAAATGAATATGACATAGCTAAATACACTGTGTTTTATCATGATAATCTTAGAATGTAGATATTTTTTTAGGTTTATGCACATTGTTTTTTGCACAAAGGGGAATGGTAACGATGATGTATCAGGTCCAGATTTATTTGAAGCTTGGATTTTCATTTTAAAGGGATTTGAACCCATTTTAGTAGGTTTTATTTTTGTTAGTTTTTATATATGTTTATTCAATGTAGTTTCTTATAAGTAATTACAATATGATGTAATTCACCATAAGTATTATGATTTGGATTTAAAGATACATGATTTTAATTCATTGTAAAGGTTTCCATTACATTTGCTTGTTAGATATGAGTGGTAGTTTGTAAGTAATTACAATATAATGTAATTCACTATAAGTAATTACATTATGATTTAATTCATTGTAATATGGAGCGTCCGAATTTTTTTTTTAATTTTTGTAAGTCTATATTAGAATTAAAGAGAAAAATAAGACAGGTTTAGTGGTGTAATTTTTATAAAAGACTAACAATATATAAAAAAATTGTAGAGGTTATAAAAATAAATAGGGTAAACTTTAAAAAAAGAAAAGAAAAAAGAAGTACATTAAAAGAGTGTAGACGGTGACACTTTGACGCATGGCATGATCTTGTAGCACCCGAAGAATATCAATGTTCTAGAGAAGGTTAAAGAGTTCTTATAAAACATAAGGTTTTCATTTGAGCAATACCATATATATATATATGTGTGTGTGTGTGTATATATATATGTGTATGTGTATATATATATGTATATATATATGTATGTATATGTATATGTATATGTATAGGTATATGTATATGTATGTGTATATATATATATATATATATATATATATATATATATATATATATATATATATATATATATATATATATATATATATATATATATTGATGGTAACATTGCATACCTTTCAATAAAAGTTTGTGGATTTAAATACTGTTGATTGTAGGGTTTTGTGATTTTAAGAGTAACGTAAGTGTGAATTATATAGGAACCATTCATATAAAAAATTAAACTAAAACAGTTTTATTAATATAAGCAATAAAACGGAATATAAATTAACAATTATAATGTGTTTTACAGTTGTAAATATACAGAAATGGAAGAACAGAAACATAAAAGGCTCAGGATCGTGTTAGACATGAGGCCATTAAAATAAATTTCGAGCCTCCCAGTAGAGCTCGTTTTGTTTCTCAGGATACAACAGCCAAAACAGTTGGTACTACCGGGATTGATCTAGAACCCGAATTTGATTGTAGAAGAGAAACCAAAATGGAGGATGTTTAAAAAATCTGTTTGCTGCAAGTTTTTCGAGTTGTGTTGGTGTGTTTTTCTACTAAGATACCCTAAGTATATATAGGGAATTCGAACTGTAAAACCCCATTCAACCATTAATTCGAAATCGTAACTGCTCATTAAATTCATCAGTAATTGTCACTAGTTTCGCTCAACATGTAACCGAGCTGTTACAACTCACAGTCGTTTCGAACCACATGGACTCAGACCACGCACCAAGGTCAGTCGCACCTCACCAGCCCCTCGAACCAACCTTCAAAAATACTAAATCAAAGTGCACCATCAAAGCGCCACATTGCGCCCACATGCCCACGTCGTGCGCTCGCGTGTGTGCGAGTGCGAGTTAAGGGTACTTCGCGAATCCACTCAGTGTGATACTTTAGAAAACAGTAGAATCAAGAGTGTATAGAATATAAACCACTTTACATTCTTTCTTTCCTCCAATGTAGTACAACTTTTCACACCATTAATTTCTAATACCAATCCCAACTTATGAGCAATTATATCACATTCACCATTGTTTTGAAAACCGGATCGGACCGGCCGGTCCGATCGGAAACAGGACTCCAATCCGGTCCGGTTCGGTGCTTAAAACCGTTTTGGCATTGAACTGGTGGTCGGAACAGTCGAACCGGTGGTCGAACCGGGAACCGGACCAGTTGAACCGGGGGTTGAACTGGATGAACCGGGGGTTGGACCGATCGAACCAGTTTTTCATATATATATTTTTTATTTTTTTAGTATTTTATATATATATTTATAAAATAATTATAATTTTATCCGGTTCTTATATTCGGTCCGACCGATGAGCCGGTCCGACTAGTGAACCAGTAAGACATCCGGTTTACTATTCGATCCGGTTCTAAAAACATTGGTATAAACCACTTTACATTCTTTCTTTCCTCCAATGTGGGATAACTTCTCATACTACTAATTCCTAATATCAATCCCAACTTATTAGCATTTATATCACATTCAACACATTAATTTTATTGAATAAATATTAATAACCATATTAATAATATCAATAAATTTTCAACAAATTAGAGAGTATGTTTGCAGATAAAAAAATTTAATGAGAAATTTCCTACTAATCACTTAATTCCTGTTTTGTAAATGCTACCAAATTCTAGGTATTATCATTGGATCATGTAGATTTTGGTATATTACGTACTATAGACAACACATATGAAATTATAAACAATATCTACATGTAAATGCTAAACTATATTTGACTCGTTAACTCACATATCTGCAACCAGTTAATATACCTTGACGTCCAAAAATTTTCGCATCTCAAAGATGAATTCTCATGATGATTTTCTTTTTTATTTTTTTGATATCCGTCCCAATCAAGCCAACTTTGTTAAACCGTCAGCTCAACTCTTTTCAAAGTCCAAAGTTAATCCTAATAAGAAAAGTACTTATTTTGTTTACAATCTTAACAATGATTATTATCATTAGTAGACATATCATAAGCATAAACTTCAAGCAAACACGTAGCATTGGTATCATCATACTCTGTTACATTGGAAATTTATATTGATAAATATTTTAAACAATTAACTCAAGTGAAATCAAACAGAATTTACGTATATAGATGTTACACTAGCGTTACACTAGTACCTCATGTTGATGTTTATAGACGTGTGTCTTTAGTTAAACAAAAATCTATGTGTTTATCATTAAATCTAAATTAACCTCCACAAATCTAGGCCTATAACACTTTAAATACAAAGATTGAAGAAGTGATGGCAAAGTGGACACTTTTTTTTTACTCGTGGTTCATATTAGATCATGTTTTGGATCCAATGTAAGATTTGTAGATTCAGTTATGGATCAATAAGACAAAAACAAACAAACTAGAAATGAGTCCAACTTCAAACATATATAATTATGATCCGTTTAAAGTTACAAGGTTGTAATTTATGGTAACTACCAAACGTTGAGATAAACAACCATAGATAGTTTTCCCAACTCTCAAACCCAAGTTTCTTCACATAGAGTCTCGACTTTGACTACCAGACCCCCTCTACACACCCAATTTTCTTGTTTTTCGTAATTAAAAAGTTTTCTCATTAACCTGACCTACGACATGTTTCCATATATACATACACACACATACATGTATACATACATATATGGAGATAGAGGCAGAGGATCTAGATTAGTTTAGAAGACACATATGTAAGAAATATTATTTTGTAGAAATAGAAAACGGGTTGAGAGCTCTTTGTACTTGTGCTAAATTTAAAACAGTTAAAAAGAGCATATTTGTGCACCAACATAATTTAAAATAGAATAACTAAAGGACCCTCTTAAAAATTTGAAATTAATAAATAAGCAATTTGTAAACATATGTTTTACAGGAGATTTTATTATTATAATCAAAGCCAGCTTTGAATTTAATTTATATTAATATTAATAAGATTTTATAATACGTAAAATGAAGTCAACTCAGATTACATACATGCTGACGCACATGATTAATTATACATTTTTCATAATCTCATATTTTTTTATGCCACTATGTCTTTGATTTAATCAACATATTAAATGTAATTTAAAATGTGCGGTCAGTATAAACCGTGCCGGCCATACATTGTGATGTTATTAGCCCACGTGAACATACAAGCAAATAAGCATGTTGTACCATCATAGGTAACAAACTCACCGGCAGCAAAGTATGCCAACAAACCGTCACACTCACCTATTACTAGACATGGCCAAAAAACCGGTTTGGGAACCGGTTCAGTCAAAAAAACCGGAACCGGTTTCCGGCTCAAACCGATCCCGGTCCGGTCCGAATTGCCGGTTCCTCCACCGGTTCGAAGGTTCAAAAGTTGAAACCGGTTTCAAACCGGTTCCCAAACTAGTTCATCAAACCGGTTTTCAAACCGGTTTCAAATCGATAGCCGTTATGTAACGGCTATATAGCCGTTTTTTGACCGTTTTTTACTGTTTTTTTGTGTTTTTTTACCATTTTACTCACGTTAAGTTAGTATAAATAGGCATTAGATGTTTTGATTGAACCACAACAACTTAAAACGCTCTCTATTTTAAAAAACGCTCGCATTCTCAAAAACGCTCAATACTCTCGTTCAATTAAAAAAAAAACTCTCAATACTCGCGTTCATTTCAAAATGGCTTCATCAAGTGCTCAATCATCCGTTGGTTATGACACGTCTTCAAGCAACGTGGTGGTAGTAATCCTTCCTACGAATAGCAACCCTAAAATATGATGCAATTACGACTTATGTCAAATGGTTAGCGGTCCAAACAAAGCTCGTTGCAAATTTTATCATAAGTTTTTCAAAAAAGATGTCAATACAACTTTGTAAAACCACATTGCGAATAAATATTGTAAGACTTTGAATAGTGAACCGTCTCGAGGTCAAACTTCGATGACAAACGAAGGGAATGTTTGGGCTTATGACGTTGATGCAGTTCGTGAGCAAATGACGCATTTTGTAATTCAAGAAAGCTTGTCATTCAAACATTTCGACAATAAACGTTTGACTCGGCTAATTCAACGAACTCTCCAACTGCGATACACACATGTAAATCGTGTTACACTTAGAAGAGATTGCTTAAAAATGTGAAAAAAAGCTAAAAATAAATTAATATCTTATTTTGAAAATTTACAAACCGGTGTTAACTTAACTAGTGACGTTTGGTCGAGTCCTCACGGTTTACCGGACTCGTACATTTGTGTCACCGCCTATTGGGTTGAACCCGATCGTGGCAAATGATGAAACGTACGATTGCGTTTGAATTGTTTGATTATCCTCACACCGGTCAAAATATTTTTTATCTTATTGACAAAGTTATTAAAACATATAAACTGGAAAACAAAATCTTGTCAATATCTTTTGATAACACATCAAATAATACGCTTGCGATAGAATATCTAAAATTAAAATATAAACCAATTTGTGATGGTGTGTTTTTTCATAATCGATGTGTTGCGCACATCATAAACTTAGCCATTCAAGACGGTTTAAAAACTATTAAAATAGTAAAAGATAGTTTTAAAAGAATGTTACGTGACATTTTTAGCAGTAACCAAAGATATAGTAGACATCTCAAGTTTTGTAAATACACAAATTCCAAATGTTTAGGTCCGAATTTGGACGTACCTACAAGATGGAATTCGACTTGTAACATGTTTGAAAAGGCTATTGAGCAAAAGAAAGTTTAATAGCCTTTCACAATACTTTGGTGAGTCGTGAAAAGGCTTCGACTTACCATCCATCGGGTTGGGCTATTATTGAAGAAATAACCAAAATGCTTAATGTTTTTAAAACCACAACTACTTGTCTTTCTGGAGTTTATTATTCAATGAGTCCATTAGTAATTCACCAAATTTACTTAATGACTTTAAAATTAAATGAATTATCGTTTAGGGGTAGATCTTATTTGAATATGATACCACCAGTGAAAGAAAAACTTAAAAGATATTTTAAAGAAATGTCTTCGATTATTACATGTGCCGCTGTCCTAAACCATTGCTTAAATACGTCGGGGGTTGAAACTTTACTTGATAAATTTACTTTTAATTTGGATTTAGAAGAAGAAAACCCATATTATGGTCAAAGTGTAAAAGCTAATTTTAACGCACATGTAGGCCAAATGTTTGATGTTTATTTAGCAAAATATGGTGAAACATCAAACATACATGATTCTATGAGGCATGCGGCACATGACGAAGGTTCAAGTGATCCAATGTTTGCTTTGTATAATACTTTAAGAGATGAATGTAATAAACATCAACGTGGTAACACTCCGAGTAGTGAACTCGGGAGATATGGTGGAACAAAATTTTTATACACCATGACTCTATAAGATTGTTAAATTTTTTACTTGTTGGTTTGGTGGAAAGATAAGAAAGATCAATTTCCCATCCTATCCACCATGGCCCGAGATTTACTAACCGTCCAAGCTTCCACGGTAGCTTCGGAATCTGTTTTTTTCTGTTAGTGACAGGATTATATCAATACGTAGAACCCGACTCACTCCCGAAGCAGTTGAAATATGTATTTGCTTGAAAGATTATTTGCATGCAGCTGAAAGAATACAAGACAAATGCTCACTTGAAGAAGAATTGGAATATAAAGCCGAAATATATGAAGACGAAGTAGACGGTGGATTGACACCCGGAATGACCGATGATGAAGCGACATATGATGAGTACCTTCGTAATAGCTCGGGTTCTGGTGGCGAAGAATAAACTATCCAAATATGCAACGAACGAACGAAGAACGACTAGCCTAAATGTTTAGTTTTTAAAATTTTACGTCGTTTGAATTGTTTATATATTTTGAATAGTATCGTTATTTTATATTTTATGTAATCTTTGATTTTTAAGAGTTAAATTATTGAATAAATTTAATTTTAAGCCTTTTGTAATGTTTTATGTTTTAATATTTATAAATAATTAATATAAATATGTTTTATGATAAAAACAAATAATCATATTTAATTTTTCATGTATAATAAATGAATTACTTTGGATTTACCCTAAATGCATCATATTTACCCTAAATGTATTTATAATTAATTACTTTGGATTAAAAAAAAACCCAAACCGGTTTTAAAACCGGCCCAGACCGTTTCATAGGTTTGAGAATTCTAGTCTACAAACCGGTTTAGGAACCGAACCGGTTTGGGTTCAAACCGGTACAAATCGGTTTGGGTTCAAACCGGTACAAATCGGTTTGGGTTCAAACCGGTACAAACCGGTCCGATTTGAAACCCGAACCGGTTTGGCCCTATAAACCGGTTTGTACACCTCTACCTATTACCCACATGGTATGCACGAGCGCGAAGTTATTTCATGGTTTTTACGATCGTTAATTATTCCTTATTGTTAAGAAAACAGTATACAATGAAGGCTCTTGTTTATATATCACCTCGAGATTCTTTCTCTTATATGGGACAAACTATTCTCTTACGGTTTTTTTCTTCATTTCAAACCAAAAAAACTTCCCTGATAGGCTATTTGAAAATGTGTTTTCCGGGCTCACATATCTAAATTTTAACGACATACAACTTTGTACACCGATATTATGTTGGTCTTAGCTTCATTTTGAACATGTCTTAGTTCATTGTAAAGCTCTCATAAAAAAGATCGCAAACCCATTAACTAATAACTAGTTTAACAATTATTAAAATAATTATTTGTATTCAAAATCAGTAAAAACCATATCTTAAAGTTACTCGTGACTGTTAGATCTCATTTCCACTATTTTTCTAACAATTTATGCTACCAACTACCCAAAACTTAAAACCATAACAATTATCACAATAAATGAACCATCAACATGGTAAACTATAGTTTCAGTATATTTTTAAACGGGGTATTTAAGAAGTATAACAGATTCTTTAGTGACAAAAACAATAATGACAGAAAGTCAAAAAGGTAACAGAGAAGACATGCAACCTTTGAGTTAAGCTACACACATAATCTATGAATAAACCTACATATATGGTCACGTACTTCTGGACACAAACCATTTAATCGAGTTTTGTGGGTGCATTTTCTTGTTTTATAATAATAAATGAAAATGGAAACACTATTAAAGGTGAAACAAGGGGGTGTTCACTCTTCAGGGGAAAAGGAAGAGTGAGAAGTATGTTTTGATGTTTCTCAAAAAACAATGTTTTTATCTTTTATTTTTAACACCAAACTTAAACACGCACTAAATCTACTCGTAAATCTACATTGTTTGTTTATGTCAAGACTTCGCCTATTATTATTTGAAAGGAACACCACAATACCTTGGTGTAATTGTGGTACATACCATTTGATCATTGCTGCATCTTTTTGTAAATATGTCTTTTTACTTTTTACTTTTCCTGTGAATATTAGACGCCCACATGGTTTCTTTTTATCTCTTCTATTGAAAAATCATCTTTCTAGATCTAGAACACAACCACTTAAACACACACCCATTTCATTTTATCTTTCTTTTTTCTAGCAAAATCACAACAATGGTGGTGGTTCTTGGTCGTGATGGTGGCAGCTAAAAGCCCTTAACTTGTTTTTGCTTCTAGTTTTTTGTTGATGGTGGTGTTTCTTGTTACTGATGATGGTGGTGGTTCCTGGTCCCAACACCCCTCGTCGGCGGATTGACATTGTGCAAGGAACTGGATGTTGATCAACAAGTTTATTCTAGGGGAGATTTGGACGTTGATGGTGATGGTACTTTTCGATCTGGTGGTTCTTGCCACCCCCTCCGGCAGCTTCCAGATCTACCATTTCCACACAACACCCCTTGCCGGCGGCTTTCAGAGCACTACCATCACCACCAGATCAACACCACCACCATTAACAACACAGATCCTATTGTGGCATCAACCACCAAAGCGCAACCGTCGCCACCAGATCCCTCTGCCCTTAAGAACACATGGTTAAAATATGGGTTCTCTTTCTCCACCACAGACACCACCACCACCACACTACCACCACCACCACACTACTGCTGCCACTATAACGCCGTTTATATTTGAGTTCAGATCTGGGTTCACACTATGGTTCAGATTTGGGTTCATCAACCATCTAAGGTTGTATGTAAGTTTCAATCTCGTGGGCAAAACTAACATCATGTATCTATTGTTCTCTATTATATTATGTTAATCTTGATGTTCTTGTATTATATTGTATTTTTAGTGCTGGTTTTTTGTTACAGTGGTGTATATATATCTTTTTTGGTTTAGTTTTGTTGCAATAGTGTAATTAAAGTGATGTTTTTTTTGTTACATTGTTGTAGTTTTATTAATGTGGCTTAGTGGCAATGTTGAAATTTCATTACGGTGGTGTAATTACATGGTTTAATGTTGTTTGTTAGGTTTCTGAAATCATGAAGGTGTAGTTAATCGTTTGTTTTACATTTGTTTTATAGATTGATTTACATTGGTTAATATTGGTTTACATTAGTTTACATTGGTTCATATTGGTGTAAAGTTGTTTGGTTTTTAAAATGATTGTGTTACGGTTAGTTGGAGTGGTGTAATAACAGGTAATTAACAGTGTAACTTTTTTTTGCAATACTATAGTAGTGGAAAACAGTGTAATCCTCTTTTTGTTACATCGCTATTGAATTTAAACAGAATTATTGTAGTGTAATTGTTTTCTTATTTTATTTTTTATTTAATTACAGTGTTCAAGTTTTGTTACATTAGTGTAGTTACATGGCGTAGTGTCGTCTGGTTGTTAGATTGTTGAGCATTACTGTTAGTTATAGTGGTGTAATATTGGGTGTAAAAGCTTCTTTACAGTGATGTAACAATAGTGTAGGTCATCAGTGTAATTTTACTAATTCGGGTAAAAAAATACAATTTGCAAGATTATATGGGAATTAAAGAGAAAAATATAATGAATTTAATGGTGCAGTTTATATAAAAAAATAACAATATATAAAAAAGTTATGAAAGTTTTAAAAACAAGGGGGAAACGTTTTAAATAAAGAAAAAAGGAGGTAATAGGTGTGTGTTAATTGATTTTTTTGCCCTTATTAAAAAAAAAAAAAAGAAGATCTTGACCACTTAAATTTTGATCAATGGTTTATAGTAAGTTAAAGAGTTCTCACAAAAAGGATGAGTTCTCATTTGAACCTAACCAGATATATATATATATATATATATATATATATATATATATATATATATATATATATATATATATATATATATATATATATAGGAATGAGTTCATATGTTAACCCTTCCTAATTGTGAGAACCAATTAATTTTTTCAGCCAATACTAGTCTGCCACATCACCCATCCTTTTTCAAAAGTAGAAGAGTATTCTTGTCATTTTATATCTTACAACCTATTTTTTAGATGTACCAATGTCAGTGTATTTTATATTTTTAAAATCATTTTCTATCTCTTATAGTTACATCAAAATTATCTCACTCTTTCTCTCTCTTTCTCAAACCCATAAAAAATCTGATTATACATCTCATCTCTCTCTCTTTAATGTTGAAAATTCCCCATGAATCAAAATCTAACAAAAGAATCAAAGATGATGAATGGAAAATCAACAAAAATGGAATCGTTCAACACCTCCCTTTCACACATCAAACACCACCAGACCACCTGTTTTCACACGGAACACAACACCTCCCTAGTCATGTGATGGAGATGATGGTTGTAGATCCATGAGCACAAGCTTCGGTAAGCAAATAGGAGATCTAAAAAGATTTGGGTTTTTTGTGTTGGTTTTCTTGTTTACAATCTAGATCCAGATTATTACGAGATACAAATTTAGAAGGTTTACGATATGGGTTTTGATGTGTCTTTTCTCCTACACAAATCATGTTGTAGCAGGTAAATAAGTTTAAGTTGCTTGATTGTTTTGTTTGAGTTTTATTGTTTTTTTATTATGTAGTTATTTTTTATGGCTAAGTTAAAGTGATACAATTTGTTTATGATTTTATACTAGAATTAACTATTTGAAATATAATTGCTTTTTTATAATTTTTCTAATTTTATTGCATATATATATATATATATATATATATATATATATATATATATATATATATATATATATATATATATATATATATATATTACTGTAGGTAAATTTATTCAAACCAATTCACAAGTGTATTCCAATGTAATCTACTGAAATTTCTTAGTTTTCTTGTTTTGGTGTTGTAGCATGTTACAAATGATGAAAATATAAACAATTTTGAGTATAATATACCATCATCTCGGATATATTTTTAAATTTAATGTAATTTTTTTTATAGTTTTTAATTAGACTATAGTCACACTATTATAGGTAATTTATTTAGGCTATTACCCATATATATATATATATATATATATATATATATATATATATATATATATATATATAATATATATATATATATATATATATATATATATATATATATATATATATATATATATATATATATATATATATATATATATATATATATATATATGGGTAAGGCTCAAATGAGAACCCTATTTTATTGTGAGAACTTTTTAACTTTTTTTAGGCCATTGATTTCATTCTAAACCATAAGATTATGACAAGTGTTCACTTTCTTTTTTTAATATAAAATGTTATTTTTGATATTTTACAAATCCCATAAAAGTCAAAAGATGTAGATTTAGTATGCTGGTCACAAGTGTTATCATCTACCATTTTTTAATTCACTTTATTTTTTTATTTTTAAAAAAAATTACCCTTTTTTTTTAAAACCTCTATAACTTTTTATACATTGTTGTTTTTTAAAAAAGAATTGCATCATTAAATTTGTCTTATTTTTCTTTTTAATTCAATTATAGTCTTGAATAAAGTTTAAAAATTTTTCTGGACGTTAGATATTACAATAAATTACAATGTTACACTGCTATAAACTATAGCAAAGCTATAATGAAAAGTAATATGTAAACCAATGAAAACTAATGTAAACCAAATGTAAAATATATATCATTAAACGATGTAACTACACCAACATGATTTCAATAACATAACAACCAAACGGCATTAAACCACGTAAGTACACCTCCTAAACGAAATACATACAATGAATTACATCATATTGTAACTCTTTATAATGTTTTACATCAAAAAACATATATAAAAACAACAAAAATATTTTAAAACCAACAAATATCTACTTTAAAATATTAATGTGCTATATCACAAAAATTAAAGAAAGATCACATGTACTTAGTTACATCAGGTTTTAATGTTATACTAATGCAACATTTAGCAAAGTTGTAACGAAACATCAAGTTACACTATTAAATACCCAATATTACACCACTCCAACTGACAGTAACACAATCATTATAGCAACCAAAAGACACTACACCAATGTAAACCAATGTAAACTAATGTAAACCAATATTAACCAATGCATACCATTATCCTTTAAATCAATACGAAGTTTTCAAAAACAAAATCTAAGTGAAATTACTATTCTTTGTCTAAAAATCATAATTTAAATTGTTTTTGTTTTTGGTTCCCAATCAAAATCAAAACATATCTGGTCCAATAAATGGTAACCCAACAACAAAAATACGATCTACACAAAAGCTTGACCAATCCTAGGTCAACATCGTAGGTTGAGTGGGTCGATTAAAGCAAGATCGGGGTCGATTCGAACAAGATCTGAGTCGCCGTTGTAGGTTGGGTAGATTCGGTAGCGTTGTGCGATGGAGCAGCGATGGTTACCTCTGATAACTCGGCCTTAATCACCCGCGAGAAAACAATGATGGTTCCCAAACTTCGACGAAACAACCAGTTGCAGGTTTTGGAGATGGTTTTTTTTAGGTGAAGAAGTTGATAACTTTTTTAGCAAGAACATGTATGTTTAATCCATTGTGTTTCTAGGGGTTTGAGTGTATAGAAAGAGAAAGTAGAGATGGTGATTGAGTTTCATGATAAAGAAAGTACTAACTTCATTCGGAAAATACAACTAATAAAATGACTATATTGCCCTTGATCTCATCTAAGCCTTTAAAATAGAATCTAAAATATTTTATATTAAATCAAAGGCTATGGTTAAGTTAAAGGGTTCTCACAACTATTTAGGGTTCTCAGTAGAACCCATTCCACACACACACACACACACACACACACACACACACACACACACACACCACACACACACACACACACACACACACACACACACACACACACAACACACACACACACACACACAACACACACACACACACACACACACACACACACACACACACACACACACACACACACACACACACACACACACACACACACACACACACACACACACACACACACACACACATATATATATATATATATATATATATTAGATTTGAACACATTTTCAAATTAAAACAATTCGATAGTTCAATTTTAGCTTTCTTAGCCATATGAGACTAAGAAATAGATCAAGCACAAATATTATGATTTTGTGAAAGTTTCGTGAACCAGAAGAATGACCAAAATAAAATGAATTCGTAGTCAAGGGTTGGGGCAGGAAATTGCCTTTTGGCGGTTATTATTCAATCGAATTCAAAATTAACACCAATTTTTTTTTTGAACAACAAACTTTTCTACTTCTACTCTTACATTACACTATGCTTAGGTTTGAACCCAGGACCTCCTCTCTAAGAGGAAAAACCTCCACCAAATGGGCTAGTCCAACATAGAGCCATTTTTTATTTGAATTTCACAGTTATCAGCTCAAATACTACTAGTGGCAATGCCCTTTAGGCCCTGCTCCTAAGAACATTACGCTGGGACCCCCTTTAAGGGGACGTTGCCCTCTTAGAACTTTATTGCTCAGGAGTTCCGCCACCAAGGAGGTTTCATTATCAAAACTTGTGTGAACCGTATATTATAATTTAATTTGCTCAAAAATTTAATCTAGTTAAGTTAAAATTAAAATAATTTATGTTAGACGTCTCTCCATGTCTTCCATGGGATGCCCCTACTTCAATTTTAACCATGACGAGATGCACATACGTGTATATAAAGAGACACATGTTCGTCGATGAAGCAAACAGTGCCATCTAAGAAATTCATAATTTGCTCATAACATAATTAAAGAATGAATTTGTATTAAGGTGATGTTTGTTGTTTCTACAGCAAAATGCCTGCAATTTACGGACCACATTTGCAGACATCTGCAGGAGAAGAGGTAGACCAAACCTCTGCAGTCTGCAACAAGAAAAATGTCTGCAGGCTTCTAAAATTAACTGGTGTTGGTATACAGCGGTGCTGGATGGTGGTGGCGATGGTAGATGGTGGGTGGTGGTGGACGGTGGGTGGTGGTGGTGGCAGACGGTGGGTGGTGGTGAACGGTGGTGTGGAGGTGGACGGTGGTGGTGGTGGACATGGGTGTTGGTGGGTGATGATGTTTAATCCTCTGCAGACTTTAGAAGACTTTAGAAGTGGTTGTGTCAAGTCTGTACCATGCAGACCTAGCGCAGACCTTTTTTAATGAAAAATTTTCAAAAAAACAAACACTCTGCAGACCTCAACTTCTGCGCGTGGGCTGCGCGACGCAGACAAAAGAGGTAAGAAAAAACTTTTTTGGAAAAAACAAACACCCCCTAAGTATACTTTAAAACCCAAACAGGAAACCTCCAATGCTTTATGTACGACTCTCAATTGCACAGCTTCTTAGTGTTGCATGTGACTTCTGGCTGAGATTTCAACTATTAAGCTCAAATTATTTTTTTATTATAATGATTAATTTTTTCATATAGGTTTTTTCTTTAAACATTAAAAATATAACATCTTCTAAAATTCCGAGTATATTTATATACGTTTAGATGTAAGTTTCATTCAAAACTGATACGACTCAAATATAATATATTTATTAAATTTTTTGAGAACATAGTTTATTATGGAAATTTCAAATGTATTGTTGCGACGTCTAGCAACACACGGCCAAAACCTGTGTACAAATATAATATATTTTCTGTTTTTTTTTCATTACATCGTAATTGTTATATATATTCTGAATATACCATTACGATATGCTTATTTCCACATATATTTCAATATAAATTCTATCCGAGCAGCGCAACGAGCAGGCAAAACACTAGTTTACTCTAAATTCTATAAATGACAATAACAATAATTAATAGGAAAGAAAAAAAAATGACCTAGAAGACGTGATTAAAGAAATGTGATTGATCATTCACACAAGGTCAATATCATTGACATCATTCATGAGAAATATTTTGGAAATCCATGAAAATAGACATTTTGTCGGAACTTTTACCAACCATGTACTTCACAATTTTTTGAACTTTAATCAAATAAATGCGAGAAACTTGCCAATATATATTTCTTATAACAACCACTATAAAATGTTATTACTTAACGGTGGTTAGTTATTTATAAAAAGTGGTTGACTAGTTAGTTTATTAGTTAGGTACGTTTATTGTATCAGCTTGTAACTTAAAATCATCGTATTCACATTTTTAATATTCTCTCTTACGTCTAGATTGGATTAGATGGATTTCCGTTTATACAAAAGTTTACAACTATGACAAGTAGGCGTAATAACAAAATAGCTCAAATTAAAGATTTACATGTTTTTAGTTTGTACGACCAGAAGGAATAATATCAAACTCCTAAAATTGAGAAAAATCATTAAGCTAAAATAGGGAGTTCGTATGAAGGAAGTTATAGGTCTGACTATTGGGTTAATATGTAAAAAGATTTGTTATTGATGAAAAGTAACAAGCAAAGATGTAAAGCTAAATCAACAACAAAGAGATCATCACAAAGATAACTTATCTCTAAATATGTCTATGATATGCCCGCTCAAGCCAAACCTTCATATATATAGCAAGTAGCAACGCGTAGCTTGGAGAAAAGTATAGCAAACTGAGTGGTTAAGAGACTCTTGGTGAGAATACTAGCAATTTGAAAAGTAATGTTTACATGCGACTATAAGAGTGTGAACAAGATTACAAATAAAGTGTGATTAAATCAATCTCAAGGTGTTTCATGTGCTGATGGAACACGAGATTGACTACTACATAAGCGCATATGTTGTCACACCACAGTGTTGGTTGACTAGTAAAAGATATGTGAAGCTCATGAAGAACAAAATTAATTCAAAGAATCACTGCTACAGTGTGGGCAATTGCATGATACTCTGACTCAAATTTTGTGATCTTTAACGCACACTTTTTTAACTTTCATTTTAAAGCTCAAAGTTCCAACAACTTAATGTTTCTTAAATACTAGATATATCGTTTTCATGTGCTTCTTTTATCTACATTTTGTTATAAAGTTTATAAGACCAAATCGTTGCAACTCTTGACACTACAAGAAATGTTACTATTAGCGGCAACACTATTAGCGGCGACACATGCCAATAGCGGCGACATGATAGTCGATCCGTTTCAAGGTGAATTCATTTAGATCTGGCCGTTGATTAGTGTGCAGATCTAACGGAGTACGTTTCATCGTACAAAGGCAATAGCGGCGACACCAAACATTAACCCGAGATCTAGGTATTTTGTGTATTTTGGGCATTTTGGGCATTTTGTGTATACTGTCGCCGCTATTGCTCTAAACATTAAACTGTCACCGCTAATAGTAATAGCGGTGACAAACGATATCATTAGCGGCGACAAATGTCTCGAATTCTTTGTAGTGTGAATATAACCTACTAGATGGAAATTAAGTATAGCAAATGATAAAATACGAGATTCTTCATAACTTCTTTAACATTCCTTGAAAGAATTCTCTAGAATTTTATATATTCAAACTATTATGAATCTTCTTTTTTGATACCTTTCATGTTCATAAGTTCTACTAAAATACTAAACAAAAGAATATCACTCACGGATAATTTCATTAGTACACCATCGATAAAACTCAGAGGAAAATAGGTGGCGCACAATGTTGTTTCCCATAGATTACCGAAGAATACATAGAGGAATCTCAGACGGTCTGTCGTATGAGTACGTCGGTGATATTCGTTTGCTTAATAGTGTTATGGCCTATATTATTAACACGCATATCAGGCACATGATCACATAAATTGGTATGACACGTTACTTACTTATAATCAAACATAATAAATATATAGGCACATGGTCACATAAATCTGCATGACACATTACTTAGTTATAATCAAACATAATAAATATATAGAAACAAGGCATGGTACATTATCTATAGATACATATTGTATATGTATGTGTTACATGGGGTGTAATCTCTGGTTTATTTACGTGTACATTGTCTCGTACAAATAAACCCATAGATTATATTTAAACAAAGATACAACTCCATACATTGTTGAGATGCCGGATGCGCCCTTGGTTACCTCACTCGAGGGCTTATCGGTGAACCTTATGGTGTCGTACGCCCATGCACCACCTATGGCGCCCATCGTCGGTCCCAAAATGTAAACCCATAACCCTTTGTACTCGTTCCACACGAGCGCTGGCCCTATGCTTCTCGCGGGGTTCATTGACGCCCCTGATACCGGTCTGTCATCATTATATATGTATGTGTCAAAACACAACATTAACGGTTACTATGTACATAACAACCAATATTGATATGTAATGTAGATCGTACCCCGCGAATATGGAGTTAAGTAGAACGGTTGATCCAATGGCAACCCCGGCTAGTTGTCCCGTCTAGATTAAGTGAACATGTATAGTTACATACTAACCCATATTCGTAAAATATTATTATTATCCACTTGGGGTAAAAATGTACTTACAGCCCGATCATCTGTGACAATTGCACAGACGATGAACATGAGGTAGAATGTGATAATAATTTCCATCACCAACGATTGAAGGTCGGACCCAGGAGGGACGTTTCCAACGAAACGATCATGTGCCCCGTTAAATATCAACCGTAGGGTTCCGCTCGCTACGATTGATGCAAGGATTTGAGCTATCACGTATCCGGGCACCTAAAAAACATTAATAAACCATTCAAGATCAATAACAAACAAACCTACCAGTACAATCTCACTTATAGTAGTGCTATTGACATAATCTCATCAAATTCATGATCCACATCATAATTTGAAATTAATATCCAAATGAACATAAATTTATAATCATATGTAAGCACCTCTTTCCAAGGGAACCTTCTACAAGATGCCAAAGCAATGGTGACAGCAGGGTTGATATGTGCACCTGAAACATGTCCTACGGTGTAAACCATCACCATCACCGCCGCGCCCCACACGATCGCTATACCGTTCTTGTCGATGTTCACCATGATCGCGCCACAGCCTGCAAACACCAAGAAGTACGTGGCGAACAACTCTGCAAGCAACTGCGCGAAAACTCGGTTATAATAAGGTTAAAGATGGTTTAAAGATGGAGTACTTAATTATGGAGTTAAAGATGGAACCTTTTGGGAAAACTGAGGAGTGATCAAAGGGGATGATGGTGGGGTGTCATCTTTTGCAATGCTCAAGGTGAGTACTGCATGATGGTTATTGGCGGCTCCACCGCCGTCCGCCATGGCTCCGCCGCTCTCCACCATGGCCATTTACTTCAGAAAACTTGTGTGTGTGAGAAAGAAAGAGAGAGTGAAAATGGAGATAGGGTTTGGGGAAGAAGAAAGCACAGAACGTATTTATAGTAGTATTAGTGAACAGTGAGGTAATTAATGTAAAACAAGATTTTAGAGCATAATAGTGTAAAAGGGACCAAAATGAATCATATACGACCCTTCTGAAGTATATGTTAATCATCTTAATTATTTTCATTTAGATATAAATGTTGACAAATAAATTTTGTTTACAGTTTAAAATAATATTTAGCATAACAAAAGTTGTTATTATAGGGAAGTTTAATGTGGAATCAAAATTGAATTTCAAATTATAAGAAGCATGTAAATTAACCTTTCTATTTATTAATTGTTTTAAACAATGATATTTAGTGTGGTTATGTAACCACTTATTTTACTCTCTCACATGATATCTAATTAATTAGCACTATATACAATTATACAAATGCTATTCACGTTGTCCTTTCGATTCTTCTGATCTTTTAATGAGTTCTGCATCATTGTTGTGTATTTCGCATTATGAGTTTTATATTGTATATAGCGTTGTATAGTTTAGAATACACTTATACATGCAAACCAAAAAAACTATGAAAACCAATAATATAATTCAAAACTTTTTTGTTATTTTAATTGTTAGAATATTATTTAAGTATTAGGTACAAATATGTTGAGCATACATACGAGAATGAAGAATCTTACGTATACGTAAAATTATGTCGAATGAAAAATGGTTACGTATATGTAAACCATGCTACGGTTTTCATTTGATCCATACCTTTATTTATATATACTCACACATATACATATAGGGTAGTGATAAAAATTATTAAATTATGTGACCAATTTCATTAGTTTTCTTAAGTTTTTTCATAACATTATGGTTTTCTTAGGATTCTTCTTCTTCTCTCTCTCCCTCTCTCTCTCTATATATATATATGTGTGTGTGTGTACATACATACATATATATATATACATATATATATATATATATATACATACATATATATGCATATATATATATATACATATATATATATATATATATACATATATATATATAAATCTCAGTTGTCTTTCATTTTAGAGTTGATTACAAAATGGTTTGTATGGTTTGTACAGAATAACATATTTGAATACTAAATAAAAGAACTATATGTTTGAATACTAACCTTTTAATATTGTAATGAGTGGGAATGTTAATACTCATTTGTCACTCTAATTTAAAAGGAAAATTAACAAAAGCTATTATCAATATACAAACTCATTATAACGTTAAAAGTCAATATCCAAACATGTTATTTTCCTTCTCTGATACCATAACTTGTTACTTCACCTACATCAACCATATGTGTAATTAACTTCATTTTATGTAGTGAATATACAATATATATTCTTCAGTTCCACTTCACCACCGACTAATCACAAATGATGCTAGCTGGTTATGGGCCACATAGGTTATAAATTTTGTTGATTATGAAGAAGTCGCTAAACCCACATGACTTTAGTTTACCAAAACCGACCTGCCGGCCGACCGCGGGTTTAGACCTGTAATTTTGACTTTCTTGACCTCATGTTGGTCAATAACGTTGAAAAAAATACACACATCACTTCTACAGTTCAAGTTGTTACATTTTAAAAACAATAAATCAAATAACTATAAACGCAAAAGCCTATTCGCTCAGTTAGTTAGAGCGTCGTGCTAATAACGCGAAGGTCGCAGGTTCGAGACCTGCATGGGCCAATTTAGTATTATTAGTTTTAATTTGTTTATGGATTAAATTTCAACTCATTCTTCATATAATCATATTAAACCAATAAACGCCCCTTGAGTTTCCATTAAATCCCTGTAATGCATAAACGGTAGAGATATTTTTGAAGAAATTCTATTGTAGTTGGTGAAACTATGATTTGTTGCTTTACGAATTGGATTTTAAAATGTTATTCAGTATTCTTTTATTATGTGTGATATGCATACTCTTGAGATTTATCACATTTTTCAAAGAGTGAAATCAGTAAGAGATCTTAATTTTTGATTGTAAACTTGATTTCTATCTAAAGATCACAACACTTCAACACTCAACACAACCAAACGAGGGAAATTAACTATAGCCTGGTGGGTATAAGTAACATATAAATAGAACGCATATGTTTTATCCGGTGCTAGTGAAACGAGACATTGGCCAACCTGCCTACAAGGGTTGTGTGTTACGTGACATCAAATTTTTTTTCATTAATTTGTTATATAGTATATGGTTGTGGTTTTTGTTTAATTTACCACAAGGGTTGAATCAAGGGTCAAGGACATTTGTTGACCTAGTCACTAAAATTCGCAAATATTTGTTATGAAAACTCAAGGTTTTTCTTCAAGAAAAACATAATTTTAACTCTTTAGATTTAGTCGAAGATACCTTATAATATCCCCTGATCTATCACCGGCCAAGAAGTTGAAACATACATATACGACCCTCGAGTGACATTGATTCAACGTGAATTTTCTATAATTGATATCAGTAAAAGATATATTGGGTCTGTCATTGACGGTGGAACCCGACCTCACCCTAAACTCTTTACTCCTCCCTTAAGTTGTGTTATGGCTCTCTGTATTATGCAGTTTTACTATCGCACAAATGACATGACATTGTTATAGTTTTACATTATATAAGAGTGGTCAAACAAATAAATATACGTATTTGGTGTGTCAAAAGATATACTTTCTGGCAATAAAAATAAATATATTAGAAAAATAAAAACAAAAGAATTCTTGAATAAAGAGATCACACATGAACTATCACCTATAATTTACTATAATTTCTCTCTTTTTCTGGAGAAGAAAATAATTTTATGGAAGAAAATCAGCAGATTCCACCACATACTTCTTCATCTGCAGTAAAAGAAAACAAATCATTCCAAATTCATGACATAAACAAGAAAATTATAATTTGATGTTTTCCTTAGAAGCTGGAGATGGCAACCTTAACTCGTAGTGAATCAGTCGAATTCAGGTTATGCTTTATTTCAAACGAGTAAAACAACAAAAGATTAAATTGAAAAGAAAACCAGTCAAACGGATCAAAAATGCCCCCAAATAGTCGTTAATGCTTGTACCATCCTATATCATTTTATCAAAGAAAAAAAAACATTTGAAATAACTAAAAACTAATAATTATATTTGAACACTAATTATTCACGAGTTATTCGGGTTCAAATCATCCAATTTGGTCGTTTCGACCCCATAAAGTAGACCCGAACTCATTTTCAATTGTTACCCAACCGGCCCGACCCACTTAATTTGCCACCTCTTAGAGAAGCAATTTTGTAATAGTTACCTAGTACTAGGGTTCCCAAGGGTGAGCTCAAGATCATCAGAAACACATTCTTCATGTATCCTCTCCCCTTCCCATGGTTTCACTAGCCCTTTCATATTACTACCAAAAGCAAACTCAGATGAAATTGCATCAGACATAGGAACATCTGCTGTCTGGTCAAACCCAGCAGTGATAGCAGGCGAACATGTCCCACTTTGCCCGGGGGTCCACATACGTGAGCCTGTAGCCGAAAGTGCTTCCTTGAAACCAAACGGGTTTGACGCAACAAGACTAAAGGTTGGTGATGATGGTCCTTCTTGCGGTGTTTGGACCCCAGAGAGCCATCCTGAATCGGTTGGTGTTTGATGGCCAGGACTTTGAGGAGTTGAAGAAGGTAAGAAAGGGTAGTGCTGTGCAGCCCAGGCGGGATCCATGTCATTCATTCTAGGTGTCTGACAAGTTGGTGAACTTAATGGAGGAGTGACCGGAGCACTTATTGAACCACCGGGTATGTAAAGATGGTGAGGAAAATTGGATGAAGGAGAAGAACCAGATGAAAGATTTTTTAGCCATGGTATAAGAGAATTAGGATCAGGGTTGCCGTTAGCAGCATATAGAGATGAGATGGAGCTTGGAAAAGATGATGAACTCGGGTTCAAACTGTAGGAAGTATTTGGACTGGCTGATGCTGATCCACCAGTAGCCTCCACACGTGTAACAGGTTTACAACCCTACACATGTACAAAGATTAAAATTGTTAAGCTATAAACAATAAAATCATATCTTATAAAGTGGCTTTCCCAGACTCAGGCAGTGGCAATTTTTTGTTTAAATGTTGATCTGTTTGTTTCAGAATACAATCATATAAACCAACTGGAATTGCACCCAAACCCTATAGTCGTCACATGATTTGTAGCATCTCTTATAATGCAATAATATAGTTTATATATATAAGCAGCATGCTCAATTGAAATATTGCTCTTACATGATCAAAGATTACCACAAATAAGTACAGAGTAATGCCACTTCAGTGAAGAACAATATGGTAACTTCAAACTATTACAGAATATTGAAAATTTTGGTTCTCTTTCATCTAAGGCATATTTGAAGCCATAACTAAAGGTAAAATCATTACTTCAGTCAATATTATAAGAGAAAACATTTGGTCGCTCATATCAACCACTATAGTCCGCTTTGCTCACTAGAAGCTTGCAAATTTGTTTTTGTTACTCTGAGAATGGATACTTATCTTGAAATTTCTCCTTACCAAGCACGCTTAACGGTGAAGTTCTTCAAACCAATGCCACCAAATCGTGTTGATAGAATTTTTTATAAGAAATTCATTATGACCTTATATGTTAGAGATTTTTACCTAAGGTGTCACAACCACCCTCACTAACCCGTCGTTCTTAACGAGGTCCACCCCATCATCCTAAAGAGAACATGAGTGCTTTGATATCATTTGTAACAACCTAACCGAACCAGGATGACACGTCACACTCATAGAAATCAAAGGCAAATAATTCTAGTAATAAATAAACCACAAACTTTCTATAGTACTTAATTGTTGTAATGTTTACTTCAACAAACTCTAATGCTAACTGGATCTTCATCTCTCATGTTCATTTCTGCTTCAATGCGCGCTCTCTATGGTTTCCCGATCCATGATTACTTGTCTTGGAGAAAGAAATGCTGACTACCCAATTACCCATAACATCCAACAAACACATACACAGAAGACAAATGTACAAGTCTAACAGTGAAGTTCAAGTACAAAGTTCAACAAAGGTGGACCATTTGATCAGTAAATGTCTTTTAAAAACTACATTTTTTCAAAAAACTCCATTGCTGAAAGTGATAGAACGGTTCCTAGACCAATTTTTTCAAGATTTTGAATTTAGGAAAGAATGTAAGGCTCAATTTTCTTGATGGTAGATATAAAGAAACCTTCATGTAGCGGGCAACGAGAAGAAAGAAAGCTAGTCTCCATCGTTGACGATCAGAGAAAGAGAGAGAGGGAGCACTGAAAGAGATGTGAAAACAGATCAGCTGTGTGGTACTGCATCATGATAACATGCGCCATATGCTCAGCAATCACGTTACCATGTCTCCCATAACGACAAATCTCAGATCCACAAACGACCTCGTGACCAAAGACTAATCGTCACCGTTGGTATCAGATAGCTGCACAATTTTCAGCTTAATTGAATCCAACATGAACATAATCTCACCATTAGAATCACCAATCGGTTGAAATCAAGCACTAGATCTAAATATCTAATCACTTCATCAGATCGACCACAAACCTAGAAATTAAAAGCCAGAAGTAAGATCAAACAACCAGTTTCCACATCCTAAATCACGCGAATCGAGTTTATATCAAGCACTCGATCACAAATCTCATGATCTAAATCACGCGATTTGAACGAATATCAACTAGTCAATGACAAATTAACACTCGAATTCCACGATCAAACAAGCAATCTAACCGTAGGGAGAAAAACAAACAACAACTAGTAGGTAGATTCCAAATTACCTTACGATAAGTGGTTCCATCTTCTTCAACGATCCAACCAGCCTCGTTACAAAGGGCTTTCAACACCTCGTTGTTGTCGCAGTGCTTGGGGAGCTTGTAGTTCCCATAAACTCGAAGTCCGGCGAATATCTTAGCGGCGATTGCACGGCGGCGCCTCTCTCTACGCTTGTTGTTCTCTCGCTCCTTCCAAGTCGGCAACCGTGTCCCCGACGTCATATATGTAAATAATAATAATAATAATCTTTAACGAAGAATCAATCAGCAACGATGGTAGGGATGATCGGAGTTGATGATCGGAAAAGGGGGAGTCGCCGGCGCCGGCGAGTGGAAGTGGTTGGGGGAGAATAACAGAGGAAAGGGGAGATGTAGTTATAGGATTTTGGGTGGGATTGATTGCCCCTGTAGTTGTGGGGAATTACGGGGGTGCCACTGGTGGGTTAAAGTTGGAGTTTTGGAAACACGTGAGGTGCACGTGGTTTGCCTTTTAAAAGCGTGGGGTGGATGCTTTTGACGGGCAAGGGTTTTTGAGGAAAGTGATGAATGGTGAAGGGGAGCCTATGTGTTTTATTAGAGAGAAAGAAAAATATGTCGGAATGTTAATAAAAATAAATATTCAGTATCGGTATGTTATTTGAAACATTTTATTATTTGCGTCTTACATCAGCCCATAGGTTGAGCGAAAAATATGTCGGAATGTTAATAAAAATAAATATTCCGTATCGGTATGTTATTTGAAACATTTTATTATTTACGTCTTACATCAGCCCATAGGTTGAGCAATCGGTTTAAAAAAGTCTAGCCCACAGCAAACTAAGGTCGAGCAAGAGAGTCAGAAATTGAAGAGTCAAGCAATCATCTCGATTATAAATTTTCGATCAAGATTCCCGATTGGAACAACCATGGTTTGTGTTTTGTTGAAATCGAGTTCTCTCAAGACTTAAATAAGTCGATTGGGACAGCCACACGATTAAAGTTCGTGAAAGATCATAAGCGATTTGTGTCTATTCTGAAACTTTTAGAATCATGGTTAGATTTTGTCTGAAGAAATATATTAAACACCTGGTGTGCAGTTGTATTATAAACACATTGCTTACTATTTTGATGTTTGATTTTGTATAATAGTAAGTGACGTAAATTGAGTTGTGCTTATTTTTTATTTAAATTGAGCTGTGCTTATTTTTTATTCGTCTTCTTGTATTTCTTTATTTAAATAACTCATTGATCTTAAGTTGTATAGGCAACGACAACTTGATAAATGGGATTTAGCTTGATGGGTTTTTCTTATATTTGGGAACAACAAGCTTTTAATCAACCTTTGGTTCAAATGCATACTTTTGTTCAAATTAATCTATGAAACAGAAAGCTGGATTTTAGCATTTTCTTGATTATGAGCACTGTTATTTCTCATGGTTTTGTGTTTGTTGATTTCAACTTTTATGTTTTTTCTGTTTGATTTCGGTTTACAACTTCTGTTATATGTTCTGTTATAGTTTCTAGGTGTAAGGTAGATTGAGTCTTGATTAGTTAGGTAAGTTGATTTTGCAGGAGACTTGATTAATCATGTAAATTGAGACTTGATGAAACTTGATTAATTAGTTGCTGTATAATACAAGTTCCTTGTAATCTTGTATAAGTTGGTTCTTAGTAATCTTCATTGCAAATATATAGAAACTGAAGTGCACATGGTTCAAAATGGTTGAGCCAAATTTTATAACAATAAAATTTGTAAGGCCCCACAAAATTGTTTCGTTTAGGGCCTCTAAAATAATTGAGCAGACTCTGGGTATGTTTAAAACTTTATAAGATATTATATTATAAAAATTATTAGAGAAAATAATAGTAATAATTATAGTAAAGGAAAAAATAAATAAATTAAAAAGTGGAAACACACGTGGCAAGTGGTGCGTGTTGCTGAATTAATATAAGAACAGTTGATCGATTAGTTAAATAGCTTATGCATTCCAAATTGAAATCAAAAATACGAAACACGTTTTTCAAAAAGGAAAAGATAACGAAACTAGCTATACCTTAATTGAAAAGGAAAGAGGTTCCTAGATATTTACTCTCTGTTAAAACTAACAACTAACTCGATTTATATACACTTCTACAAACACATTATGCGGTTTTCACAATTATGTAATTACAATATGCTCCATATTGAACGCTCCCATAACATATCAATGTGATGTTTCATGTTTGATTAATTGTTGCAAGGCATAAGTAGGTTGTCAATTAATTCTTGACTTAAAAGACACGCGTTTATAATTTAGCTTGTGTTGATTTGACTTAAGCTATTCAAATCGTATTAACTTTCAAGTTGAGTCTCAACTGATAATAGTTCACTAGAAAAAGAAAAAAAAGTCTCTAGCATTGTTTGTACATGGTTTGCAATTGCTTTTTGAGACTCATATAATGTGTATTATTGTTTCAGACTCGCACAAAAACAAATATATTTATCAAGATATAAGAAGCTAGCTTAAGTTAAACAAAAACATAAATTTAGCTCAAACAAAATTTTACAAATCAAACAAGCTCGATTCATAATGTTACGAGCTCGACCCTTACTTAATGCTAGCTCAACTCAAATCATTAGAGCGCTTCTGACTAAATTTTTTTATTATTAGTCATATGTTTCCTTATATTTATTAGAGCATTTACAATAAGTTTGATAAAGTCTCCTTTATTCTTTCAATATAAGGTAAACTTAAAAAAATCACTCACATTTTATTTCTATTCTTATATTTTATCCATGTGTTTTTAAGGAAAACTAAAATGAATTCTTATTTTTAAAGAAAACTAAAGTAAATCCACATAGTTTTAAGAATAAGGAATAAGATGTGTGAGAGTTTAAAATATGAGAGATAAATTTATAAAGTAGTGATTTTTAATTTAAATAAAATAAAAATAAAAAACCCACTATAATTGCTCTTAGAACTTATGTATTTTGTCAAATATCATAGAGAAAACTAGAAAGGGTATAAATGTAATTAAGCATAAAACCCTCTGGATGAAGGGCGTGGGGACAGAATAAGATTATCCACCCACGTGACAATGGAGATTAAGACAATAACATGCACGTGCATTACAATTGTGATAACGCGTTTAGTTCATTTTTTCAATCAATTTTAGTTAAGTTTATAATGTCATGATTTTATGTTTTTCTGATTTATTTAGGGTTGTTTTATATAAACATTTTTTATTAAAAAATTTTATTGTTTTTATCTCTCTTCATGTATATATATATATATATATATATATATATATATATATATATATATATATATATATATATATATATATAAAAATAGAAATGATGAAAATAAATTATGTGTATTAATAACATACCCTTTTATTTAGAGAATCGATACACACATATATTAAATGAGTCAGGATGTACGAGTGTATTGTTATGTGAACACCTTGAATACGGCCCGTAATGATCAATACGGCCTGTATTAGTCTGTAAAATTTCAAATCAGTCAACTTATAAACTGTTACGGCCCGTATTGGTCGTTACGGCCCGTATTTATTCTTACGGGGCCGAACGAGGCTTATGACCGTAAATAAAAATTCCTATTTTTATTTTTAGATTTAAATTTTATATTTATTATTTATTAAATGTTTTTAATATTTTATAATTAATTAAGTTATATTGTTTTTTAAGTTTAATTTTTCAACTTTTATATATACTTTTTAAAAGTAAATCCAAATTATTATTTTTTTCCTTTTATAAAATACTTATTTACAAATTTAATAAATTAATTTATTATGGAGCATATTATAAATACATCTATTGAGACGCTATTTTCTTCTTTATCTCTTTGCATAAACACACATATATATAAAGCGAGAAGGAGAATGTTGTCTTAATAACACAAATGAGTAACGTTGTCGCTATATTTTACTCGCAGTCACTTGCAACTATTTTATATAATATAAGTATTAACTCACAAATTTATAGAGAACAATTTGTGAATGCTTCAATTAAAGCCTTTATTTATATAACTTGTAAATAAGCATTTTATAAAAGCGATAAATAAACTCAAAAAATAATATTGATTAATAAAACACAAATTAATAAAAAAAAGTTAAAAAATAAAAAAAATTCAGAATCTTACTTACGGTCATAAGGCTCATTACGGTCTTGTCATTACGGGCCGTAACAGACAATCCGAGCTGTAAAAAATCATGAATTGACTGATTTGATGTTTTACATACCAATACGGGCCGTATTGATCAATACGGCCGTATCGAAGGCGTCCATATATCACATTTTGGTGTATCTATAACACGCCCCTTATAAGTCGTTTAAATTAGACATAAAAATATGTCGAGAAAAACAAAATCACATTATACACTTATACATAATGTTTTAGATATAATATATATGACGGTTAGGTAGTTGCTATCATTTTCACTCGTATTTTGATTATATATATATATTACGTACAAGTGTATTATATGAGTTTTGTATCTTTTAACATTTATTATATATGCACTTTCATTAGAACCGTAATATGTTGATAAATGTGATAACCGCATAATGCATTTGTACATGACGTCTAATTTTGTCAATCGAAGTATTAGGAGAGAAAAGTTGGCTGGTTAGGTAACAAAATATTATCACATAAACTATGTACAAATATATCATATCATGCTCGTAGTTATCAAAATATTTATCATGTTTTGCTTCTGAAATGACTGCTACAAACATACACATATAAACATTTTCAAGTGGGATGAATATGCAGTCTATATATAGTTTTTTTATGAGAATTAAACACCGAATGCCGATGTAGGGTGAGATATGAATCACCCATTTGGCATAACGTAAAGAGACCAAATAATTATGGGACAAATCATGTGCCATGTTATAATTAATATGATTTTTTTTAGTTTTTATATTTAACTTTGCTGAAGTTAATACATTAGCTGGTGACATATCTTTTCAAATCGTTTTTTATGTTGATTTAATAATTTGTTTCAAATTGCTACTCGGAGATTATAATATCTTGTGTTAAAGTTTGAGCGACTTGTTTTTGTTTGCAGTATACTTCAAGAATTATCGTTTCTAAATTAGGGTCATAAAACGAACCGTTAATTAGTTTAGTTAGTCGATTAGAAAATAATTAGATGGAAAATCAATTAAACTAACATGAATGAAATTTTGTTTTTGTATGGTAAAATGTACAACCAGAAACAAGATTCATATTCATTCATTTAAGTTGATAAACATACGTTCATTTATGTGTGTTTGTTTGTGTACTATAGTAAAAAATAATAATTATAATATACAATAATAACTATATTATACATATTTTCTACTTTTAAAGTTATTATAATAAAATATTTTATAAAATAGCTTTTTGTTTCTCATGGATGTTTGTTTCTTTTCTTTTTATTTATCAATATAATTAATGAACACGGGAAATATAGTTTCTTAACCAACGAATCCCAACAAAAAAAAGGTTTATCTATCTGATCGTTCATATTCGTTTTTCTAAGTTGAATGAACAAATACAAACAAGCCTCCATTTATACTATTTCAATCATTAATTATTTGTCCCCGTAACGCAAATAACCCGGATTTGTTTACATCATCGGTATTTTCTTTACTGGCGAACATACGCATATTTTATTTTAGACATACTTTACTTTTAAAATCATCTCGATTGCATCCCGTGCGATTTTAAAGAACAAGCTTTGTTAGAGATTGTATCATTTTACCTCTAGCACGCAACTTGAAGAGATCGTCATCATCCTATTAGTTAGAACTTTAAGAGTCCAATGGGCCTATTTTCAACAAAACATGTTCCGCAAATGACAAACGTACTCTAGGACCTCGATAGTTAAGGCCTTAAGGGCTTAAGGCTTTTGTTTCAAATGAGCTTCGAGCTTTTTAATCTCAGCCCATGGTCCAAAACATGGGCCAAGACCCTAGAGTCTATGGCCCAATTTTGGTTAACAGCAAGTCAGCAACGGTGCAACCTACACACTAAACAGTATTTCATGGTGAGGTGTACAAAACGGTTGATACCCGGTTGGAAACCGGTTTGGGTTAGGTGAACAAAAATCAAAACCGGTTTTTATAAGAATTGGTTCGGGTTGAAACCGGTTTGGGTGAGGTTAATGGCCAGGTTTAAATCGGTTTTGAAACCAGTTGGGTTCGGAATTTACCGGGTTGATCAGATAGGGTTAAGAAATGATTACAAACCTATGGCTTGGGTTGGGTCGGGTTGAAACTGGTTTGGAATGAAATTGGTTGGGTAATCAGGTCATTTCAGGTTTGGTTGCCGGTTTGATTTTCAAACCGGTTTTTCTCCATCTCTATTTCAAGCCACAAATTTTAACATTTTTTTCAACTGTTGTATCAGTAACTTTTAACTTATATAAGACGACATAGGATACTTGTAGAAATCTCTGTAGTTAAGAGGCTGATGCAACCAAAGGATACCAAAACAACCAAGTGTTCCAACATGCACTTTAGAACAAAGAAGAACCAACTTCAGAAGTTTTACACACTCAAAAAAATGCTAAGTGTAAAATCTTCCGAAGCCAAAGTTCAGAAGAAACTGCTGCGGAAGCTTTACACTTAACTTGGAAAATATTCTAAGTGTAAAGTCTTCCGAAGCCAAAGACTCAACTCTTCCGAAGGTAAAAGATGAAGTCTTCCGAAGCTCTCAAGACAAAGTCTTCCGAAGCTGTTTAAAGACAAGACTGATTTTCTTCTGAAGAGAGAGAAAAGATACATTTTCCATCAACTTTATCATAAAGCAACCTACTTTCCGATGCATGCTCTGGTAGTTCACCTGCTATCACTAGTTGGTGAAACTTCCATACCTTATGATAAAGTAGATAAGGTCTTCGCCTGCAAGTTTCTGCTTTTGCTCCTTCTTGGCTTTTTGTAATAGGAAAGTCAGTGAGCTATGGCATGTCATAGTCACTAGTCAAAAGACAATCTGTCTTTTGACTTTAGGCTGATCTTGTTGTCTAGATTAGTCACTTCCAACTGTCTTTTTGCATATTGACGGTTGTAGGATGTAGTATAAATAGTCTCCGGTTCTTGTATTAAAAAATATACTTGTACAACACTTGTAATAGAACTAGAGAAGCAATATACAACTTTCTTGAAAACTCTATCTTGTGTTCTTGTTCTTGTTTTACTTGTGTTTATCTTGTATCTTCAGTAAAAGTTCACAGTTCCCTATTTGAATTGTTAAGTGATCTTAAGATCCTCCTAAGTGTGTTAACTAAGTGCTAGCTTAAGTACCCTTTAACGGTCCTGCATTTGGTATCAGAGCTTCCAGGCTCTTGATTGTAAGATCTTACCATCTTCAAATCCTCTTAGTTACACACATCACTTAACTCTTCAAATGGCAGCTATCTCCAAAGCTGATATGGAAACTGGAACTATGACAAAGTCCCCACTGATCACTCCTGAGGATTTTGACACTTGGTGTCAAAGAATGGAAGGCTTTATCAAGTCTCAAGATTCCAGGATGTGGGAGTCTGTTGTCAATAGACCTCATGTACCATACACCTCTTCAGCTGTTGCTGGTAGTGGCATGATACCAAAGGAGAGGGCTGACTTTTCTGATGAAGACTGGAAAAGAATTGAGATTGATCAGAAAGCCATGACAGCCCTCCAAACTGCTCTTCCAAACTCCATCTACAGAGGTTTCATGAAGTGCAAGACCGCTAAACAGCTATGGGATGCACTAAAACTGATGTATGAGGGTTCAAATGAAGCCAAGGAAAACAAGAAGGATCTCCTGAAGCAGTAGTTTGAAAATTTCACCTTCAAGACAGGTGAGACCATGACTCAACAATACTTCAGGTATGTTGAGATTGTGAATACTCTGGCTGATGTTGGGGTAACTATTGAGAACAGGGATATTGTTAGGAAATTCATGTCCTCTCTTCCAAGACAATGGACATACTACTGTGTGGTCATTAAGAGGACTGAAAATCTCAAGACCCTTACTCTTACTGAGTTGTATGGGATACTCAGTGGATACCAGATGGAGATGAACATGCAAAATTCATCTGGTAACTCCAACACTCACCAGAGTTCAGCCATTCATGTGGTTGAAAGGGATAGCAGAGAACCACATCATCATCTTATCTGCTACCCAGAAACCTCACAAAAGGGTCATTTCATCACCTTCCCAGAGACACCCAGAGAGAGCTACATCCAAGGAAGTCCCTTCCAAGAGACAAGTTCTTCTCAAGCTTTTGTCTCTACTGATAAAAGTTCATGCAACTTTCTTTTCACTCTTGAAGACCTGGACTGTATCCATCCAGATGATCTGGAGTACATGGAGATAGTCCAGCAAATGGCTCTTCTCACTCACAGAGCCCAGAAGTTCTACAAGAGGACTGGGAGAAGGTTTCCTAGCAATGCTGCCAGTGGCAAGTTTGGGCTGGACAAGAGTAAAGTCAAGTGTTACAAATATAACCAGATAGGACACTTTGCTAGAGAATGCAAGGCACCTAAGTCAAATGGTGGCCAAGCTTCATCTAGGCCGAACTACACTAAAGGAGGGCACCAGAATAAGAAACCAAGACAGCAAGCTGCAGTTGCTGTTAAAGAAGGAGGCTTTGACTGGAGCTTTCAAGCTGAAGATGCATCTCCAAACCAAGCACTCATGGCTGATCATGATGAAGCCAAGGTACTTGAACATCTTTTCTCTTATGAATGTATTGCTAAAGTGAATAGATACAGGTCCTACAACTTGGAAATGAGATATGATATTGAGTCTTTAAATATTTTAAAGCTGATTTTAAAAGAGCTGAAAATGACTATAAACTTAAGATAAAAGATCTAGAGAAAACAGTTTTAACTCTTAAACATGAGCAAACAAACTACAGGACTCAAATTAAGGATCTCATTACCAAGTTGACTGAATGCCAGGCTGAGCTTGTGATCATCAAAGCCAGGGCAGAAAAATGTGTTCTTGAAGAAGAGACCTTCAAGAACATAATATCCTCATCTCTGCATGCAAAAGTGTGTTATCAGAATAAGCAGGGACTGGGATCTAGTGAGATAGCTCCTCCACACACTCTACTATCAGTTAGATCTCCAAGGTGTGGAACTGGTCAAGATGAGCTGCCATCCATAGACCCCAGTGATGAAGAGGATGAAGAGGAGAAGGTGAGGGATGACTCTGAGGTGAGTGAAGAGAGTCAATCCAAAAAGGGTCACTATGCTCCTAAGGAGGAAAAAGAAGATGGTTTGAGCAAAACCAAGAGAAAGAACTTGATCAGAAGAGCAAAGAGAAGATCCAAAAAAGCTCAAGAGATCAAGACCACCTTTGATCCTAAACAGAAACAAGTATTTATCTCTGCAGGGTTCAAGGTGATGAAAGCTGAAGATCCTGTCAAGAATTCTAGTACCAAGAGTTCCACTTCAGCTTCAACTCACTCCAACAACAACAAGAAGACTGATCAGCTGTGTGTCACTGCTGCACAGCCTGAACCATCCATTTTAAAGAGCAAGCTTCACCCTAAGAAGCCTGTTGCATCATCTGAAAAGGTGGAGAAAGAAAAGGAAAGTGTTCAAGCTCAGTCTTCTTTGGGAAAGAAGACTCTCAGAAGGAAAGATTTGAATTGTGTTATGTGTGGTAGTACTTCACATCTGGCTAAGGATTGTCAATACAATCCCAAGAGTACTATCCACATGATTAAGAAGAAAACTTCTAAGAAGAAGAAGAAACAAACAGCTTCGGAAGGAAAATCTGTTTCCTTCAGAAGCTCCAAAATGAAGAAGAAGGCAAATGAAAAGTTGCCTTCGGAAGGAAAGTTGGTCTCGGAAGAAAGGAATGCTTCCGAGCAGTGAAGGCAAGATCTTTCGAAGGTCTAGTCACCAAATCTTCCGAAGTTACCAAAACTTCCGAAGCTTTAAAGGTCAAGCCCAATCTTCCAAAGGTGGTGTGGAAGATGAAGGAAGACCATGTGGATGAAAGCTCATCATCAGAAACAACAAATGATCCTCAAAGCCTGAGCATAGGATCTATTACTGTTTCATTACCTTCAACTCATTTTAACAAGGCCAAGACCAATGAGGCTTGGGTTTCTAAATGTAACTAAATCATCTTTTTTTGTGCAGGGATAGCTAAAGACCAACAAAAATATTTGGATCATTGATAGTGGCTGCTCCAGGCACATGACTGGTAATGAGTCCTTACTTCAAAACTTTGAAAGAATTGATGGAGGACTAGTTGCTTTTGGAGGAGATGCAGGAGGTTACATCACTGGAAGGGGCGTGGTCTCAAATGGTAAGCTCAGCATTGAGAAGGTAAATTTTGTCAAGGAGCTTGGATACAATCTTTTGAGTGTGTCCCAATTTTGTGACCAAAAACATCACATGCTCTTTACTGAGCATGAGTGCATTGTTCTCAAGCCCGGGGTTGACATTCCTCAAGAGCATGTTTTGCTCAGAGCCCCCAGGAAAAGGAACATGTACAAGATGGACTTGCAGGAAACATCTCCCTCTAGAGAGATTTCTTGCTTTCTATCTAAAGAAAATAGTGATGAGTCTTTCCTTTGGCATAAAAGAATGTGCCATGTAAACTTTAAGAACATGTATAAACTAATTAAGAATGATTTGGTAACTGGAATGCCAAAGAAAGAGTTTACAAGTGATGACCACTGTGTTGCATGCCTGAAGGGGAAGCAACACAAAGTGTCTCACAAGCCAAAGGAAATAAACTCTATCACTACTCCCCTACACTTGTTACATATGGATCTGTTTGGCCCCACCAGTGTAATGAGTTTAGGAAGGACCTCATACTGTTTGGTGATCACAAATGATTTCACAAGATTCACTTGGGTGTTTTTCCTTAGAACTAAGGATGAAACTCCTGAAATCTTAAAGAATTTCATTCTGAAAATTGAGAATCAATCTGATCACAAGGTCAAAATCATAAGATGTGATCAAGGAACCGAATTCAAAAACCAAATTCTTGAAACATTTTGTGATGAAAAGGGTATTTCAAGACAATACAGTGCTCCCAAGACTCCTCAGCAAAATGGTGTTGCTGAGAGAAGAAACAGGACACTTATTGAAGCTGGAAGAACCATGTTGTCTGACTCTAAATTGCCCATCACCTTCTAGGCAGAGGCTGTCAACACAGCCTGCTATGTGCATAACAGAGTTTTGGTAGTTAAGACACATGGTAAGACTCCTTATGAACTATGGCACAAAAGGAGACCATTCATTGGTTTTCTCAAAACATTTGGATGTCCTTGCACCATCTTGAATACCAAAGATCAAATAGCCAAGTTTGTTGAGAAATCAGATGATGGACACTTTGTTGGGTACTCTTCTCAAGCTAAGGCTTATAGAGTATACAATCTCAGAACTAGAATCATTGAGGAGTCAGCCAATGTGACTTTCAATGAACACACACCCTGTGTAAAAGGTTTTGGTCCGGATTGGCTGTTTGATCTTGACTTAGTTACCAACTGTTTTAACAAATCTTGTGAGAATGTTTCAGGATCTACAGATAACAGGTCAACAGAAGATCCTGGTCCAAGATTTGAGCTGAGAAGACCAAACAAGAAGACTACTTTAGCTCCAGTGGTGACTAACCCTGCAATTGAAGCTCCCATCAGCACTAGCATGACAAATACTGCTGATTCAAATGAATTGCCTTCAAATTCCAGCTCAGAGGCTCAGAATTTAGGATAAGGAACTTCAAATGCAAGAGGAGGAATTGGAGGTGGTGACAGTGACCAAGAATTTCTTGATGCTGAAAACCACTCCATTGAAGACAATATGAATGATGTAACACACTCATTGGACCAAGTTTCTCTTGATAAGTGTGCTGATGTGGTTGGGAACTCTTCTTTGCCAGATCAAAATTTCTCTAATTTAGATCTGTCCAACCAACTTGCTGTGATTCCTCAACTTAGGATCCACAAGTCTCATCCCACCACCAACATCATTGGAAATATTGTCTCAGGGTGAGAACAAGAGGACAAACTCATGACAGCCATGTTTGTCAACATTCTTGTTTCTTATCCCAATTTGAGCCTAAGAAAGTTGATGAGGCTTTGAAGGATGGAAGCTAGATTGAAGCAATGCAAGAAGAGTTACTTCAAATCAAAAGACAGAAGGTTTGGAACTTATGCCCTCTTCCTCAAAGGAAGTCTGTCATAGGTACCAAATGGGTATTCAGGAACAAGAAAGATGATGGAGGGATCATCATCAAGAACAAGGCTAGACTGGTTGTCCAAGGATACACTCAAGAAGAAGGGATTGATTACACTGATGTCTTTGCTCCAGTTGCAAGACTTGAAGCTGTAAGAATATTTCTGGCTTATGCTGCATCCAAATTTCAAGGTCTACCAGCTTGATGTGAAGTGTGCCTTTCTCTATGGGGTGATTGATGAAGAAGTTTATATTAAACAACCACCTGGCTTTGCAGACCCAGATCATCCTGATTATGTCTGCAAGCTTGATAAAGCCCTTTATGGACTACATCAAGCTCCAAGAAAGTGGTATGAGACACTATCAACATACCTCTGTCAACATGGATACAAAAGATGTACTATTGATGGGACTCTCTTCATCAAAGAAATAGGAAATGACACATTGCTAGTTCAGATATATGTACATGACATCATCTTCAGTTCAACTAATCCAAAGCTCTGTAAAGACTTTGAGATGCTGATGAAGAATAGATTTGAAATGAGTGCCATGGGGGAACTTAATTTCCTTTTAGGAATTCAAGTGAAGCAGCTTGAAAATGACATCTTCATAAGTCAGTCAAAGTATGTTCAGGACATACTTGCAAGATTCAAGATGACTGACTGTAAGGTTGCAAAGACACCCATAGCCAGAAACCACTCCCTTGGTCCTAATCTTGAGGGGGAGTGTGTTGATGAACATCTCTACAGGGCTATGATTGGGTCACTTATGTATCTTACTGCTAGCAGGCCTGATATCATGTTTTCCATATGCATATATGCAAGATATCAAGCCAACCCCAAGATGTCACACCTAGTCACTGTCAAAAAGATTCTTAGATATCTCAAAGGTGCTCCAAATCTAGGCCTTTGGTATCCAAAGGATTCAGAATTTAATCTGTATGCTTATACAGATAGTGATTATGGTGGCTGCAACATGACTGCAAAGTCCACATCTGGGGGGGTGTCAGTTCCTGGGTGGAAGGATAGTCTCTTGGCAATGCAAGAAGCAGTCCTGTGTGTCTGCATCAACTGCTGAAGCTGAATACATTGCTGCTGCCAGCTGCTGTGCTCAAGTGCTTTGGATTCAGAACCAGATGCTAGACTATGGGTTCAATTTCAAAGAGACTCCCATCCACATAGACAACAACAGTGCTATCTCTATTACAGAGAATCCTGTGCAGCACTCAAGGACCAAACACATCAACATCAGGTATCATCTGATTAGGGATAATTTTGAAAAGGGTTTGATAAAACTAATCAAAGTTAACACAAATGAACAATATGCTGATCTATTCACAAAAGTTTTTGATGAACATAGATTTAAATATCTTGTATCAGCTATTAGAATGATTAACTTTGAATAGTTTTTTCTTAATAACTTAATCAATATTATTTCTTAAAACTGTGTGTCCTAGGTTGTCTATTAGATCACTTCATAAGCCCAGTTCTCGTTGGAAGAAAAACAAACTTTTAAAATGATATCTCTTAGAATGATGAAAATTTACCTTCGGAAGAAGCAAAAGTTGCCTTCGGAAGAAAATTATGTCTTTAAATCGTTTAAACAGCTTATCTGAGATTTACCTTCGAAAGAAATTCTTGAAGTATCTTCCAAAGCTTAAATTTTGGTATAAGTACTTAAATGCATTTTAGGAACAAATTCTTCCGAAAGCAATTTAGTCTCGGAAGACTCATTTATTTCTTCCGAAGCCAAATTTTCAAAACTCTTTCAAATATCTTCCGAAGCAAAATTGCCTTCGGAAGCTTTGATTGCAAAGCTTCCGAAACCAAAATTGCCTTCGGAAGCCTTACTACTTCCAAGAAAACTAACTTTTTGGGCGCCTTTTCAGAAGTAGGACCCACTTACGGATTTCAAAGTTTATCTTTTGTATTAACTTTGTCTCAAATCCAGACTATATCTTTCTAAACGGTTCTATTTCATCTCACTTCTCTCATTGTTTCTTAACCTAAAATTACCCCTAAATTTCATCTTCTTCTTCCTTCCTTCACTACAAAGCTTCTTCAAATGGCCAATCTTGATCGTCGTAACAACCTGGATTTCACCATGCACCTACACAGGCAGCATAATCAAGTTGCCCTGTTAAATTCTGAGAAGGATCCAAGCTTCTCAGACGTTTGTAGGTATCTTTCTTTGTCTCACTACTTCACCTACCTTACAATCGATCCTCCTCTCTATGATGATCAGTTGCTTGAGTTCTGGCGGACCTGTTAAGAGGTCACCATGGACGAGGAGAAGGCACTGTCTGCCACAGTACGGGAGGACGGTTTTCATCACTCTAGCCATTATAAACACTCATTTGCAGTTGGATGATGAAGCAGGTGAGCTGTCCTTTCCAAACGCTGCTGTCAACCAATCCTTTGCACAGATGGGCTACGAAGGTGACTTTTGGGTCAAGACCTTCAGGAAGGGGAAGGTCTCATTCCAATAGAAATACCTCATCCATGTCGTCATCCACAGCTTATCCAACAAACATGGAGGATAGGACCAAATTCCAGAAGACCTCTCCTTTCTTGTCCATGGGATGGTTCAAGGGGTCAAATTCAGCTACTCTTAGTTTGTATTTACAAATTTACTAGTGAATTTGGATTCCTTAGAATATTACATGTTTCCCTGGTATGTTCAACACATTATCAACTGTGAATTGGGACCACAGTTGAGGGGAACAGGTAATGCTCTTAAACTTGCAAACATGAGGCCTGGCATTTTCAAGATATTGAAAAAGCCAATGTTGGGTTCTCAGGGGTAGAAACGGCCCTTGTCCCGAAAATGTTTGAGCTCATTGCTCAGGGTGACATCCTAGCTGCACCATCTAGTGATGAACCAACACCTTCCACCTCTCAACCACCATCAAGGCCAACAATTACCCTCACCTACACTAGAAAATCCAAACAAACCCCTGCACTTGCTATTGAGCATGTGCAGGCCCCCATATCATAACCCATACAGGAGGAAGTGGAATCTCGAGCTCCCACTTCCCCTGAGGAGCAGACCACTCCCATCTTTCAAACAATCAGTGTTGAGGTTCCTCATTCTCAGCCTGATAAGCTCACAACTCCACAAACAGCCTTAAGCCATCACTCTGAGTCTCAACACTCTAGTGATCAACCTTCAGGGGAAAGCTACCATCCCCAACCTCTTGATCTCAACCGCCCCATACCTAGCCTTGACTTCTACTCTGATGAAGATTTAGGATTCAGTGAGTACCATGAATCTCTCCTCTCTACCCACACTCAAGGAGATAGCCGATCTCAAGGGCCAGTTAGCTGAGAGACCTATAGGACAAACTCATCCAGGTCCATAAGAACCTATGGATGTTATGGATCACTTCCCAGCCCCCTCACCTATGCACGAGGGTGATGCTACCAAAAAGGGGGAGGAAGTTCTGACAGCCACATAACCTGGGAGTTCTTCCTCAAGTATGGACATACAGGACTCACCATCTATCTTGTAGTTGTCCATACTCAGGAACCTCCTCTAGACAGTGATCTGGAACTGCTCATTCAACAACTGTTTGAGGAGGGAGTACCAAGAGCAATGTCTGCCCCATCTGAGAGCCCAATCAGGGGTTGGGGGTATGATAGTAATAGAAAAGCTCTTGTACTCTCTAGAGCTCAGGGTCAGCTAGAAATCTTAAACATTTTAAACCTGAGTTTCTATGAGGGTATAAATCTGGTAGATCTGGCACTTGTCATCCCAAGCAATAACAGACAAGCTGTCAGACTAGCCAATCAAATTCAAGAATGGGTGCTGGCAGAATTCAAAAGGAGAACAACATCATATAGACAGAGGCTAGCAGTTGAAGCCTTTGGTCAACTGGATGTTAAGGTAGACCCTAAGATTAGCTTCGAAGGGAAAGCCTTGACTGAAGGCCTAGAGGCTGAGACTGTGAACCTTGAGACAAGATCTCCTCCAGCACCCCATACCCTCAGTGAGGCACCAACTGGTGATGGTGCTTCACAACCTCTCTCTGGCCAGAGCTTGACTGCTGAATCAAGTAATGAAGGCCAAAGCTCTCCTTAGGCTGAGTCATCAAGATCTGCAATTGACAAAGGCAAAAGGAAGATGACTCCTAAAGAGATTGAAGAAGAAAAAAGAGAGAGGAAGAGGAAGTTAAGGGGAGAGAGTTCAAGTGGTTCCCTAGGATTCATGCAAGCTGCAATTCTGGCTGCCCCTGTACCAAACACTCAAGAAGACAAATTAAGGGCAGACCAGGCTCAACTATCTGGGGACCAGAAACTTTAATATAGATGAACTCATCTCTCTCCCCTTAGAGAAGTTAAATGAACTGGCTGACATTGAATTGTCAAAGGAGAGGAAGGAAGCAGAGATGCAGCCTTGACCCTCAAACACAAGGAAAAAATAAGGAGAAAAAGGCTTTACAAGAACATTCATGTCCTCTCCCCAGTTTAAGAAAGTCCTGAGTCAGAGACTGTGGCTGCTGAACAACCTCAGGTAGTTGATGAAGAAGAAAGACTAAAAATGATCAACTATCTGAGTGCCACTGGTCTCTATCAGGCACCTGCACTCCTTCCCTTGCCTTATGATTATATATTATTTGAATACAATAAGTAGCTGGAAGAGCAAGCCAAAAAAAAGGCAAGCTACAAAGAAGAGGCAAAGGGAAGAAGCTGCAAATCAAGAGCCATCATCCAGAAAAGTCAAAAAAAAGTCTGCAGATAGGCAGAGGATGATGAGCTTATTGAAGCTGTATGGGTTCTCCGGAAGGAGGCTTGGTCCCATGTCTCTATCCACAATGGATGAGCATATCAGGGGATCAAGCAGAAGATAAAAAGGGGAGAGCTTGTGGACCTTCATTCATCATCAAGTCAAGCTCAACCTAAAATTGAGGTAAAGGTAAACCTACAGAGACAACACCACCTGCACCTACAGCTGCACAACAGCCAACTTCATCTTCTAACCCACAGCAGGGTTCTCCTCCTTCTCCTTCTGAAACTAGGAGAAAGGAGATCCCAACTGAGAGGGAATCCACTGAAGAACCTGGTACTGAAGACCAACCCTCTCAGTTAAATCATCAGGGAGGAAAAAGAGGATGGCCAAAAGAAGATCATCAACTAAGAAGAAAAGAAGAAAGGCATCCACCTCCCAACCTCAGGATAAGTCAGAATATCCTGAGGAAGTGCATGAAGTGGACTCTCAACCAACTCCTATCATAGTAGAGCCCCTCTCTGTTGGAAGACAAATTTGTCATGGACATTTGCTAAGGATCCAGACAGATGGTATGTCACTAGAGATCAGGGAGAACAACATGTCTACTTCACAGTGACATGCTTGAACTCCCTCTGCATGATCTCTATGACATGAGAAGGTACTTCATGAGTCTAAAGAATCCAAATCTGCTGATGAAGAAAGGAATTCTGAAGATCATCATGTGGACTATCTCAGTCTGAAGAACCTCTCTGTTTTGGTAGCATCAGCCTAGAGGGAGTTTGTAGGAACCTCTGAAGTTAAGAGGCTAATGCAACCAAAGGATACCAAAGAAACCAAGTCTTCCAACATACACTTTGGAACAAAGAAGAACCAGCTTCGGAAGTTTTACACACTCAAGAAAAATACTAAGTGTAAAATCTTCCGAAGCCAAAGTTTAGATTAAACTGCTGCGGAAGCTTTACACTTAACTTGGAAAATATTCTAAGTGTAAAGTCTTCCAAAGCCAAAGACTCAACTCTTCCGAAGGTAAAAGATGAAGTCTTCCGAAGCTCTCAAAACAAAGTCTTTCGAAGCTGTTTAAAGACAAGACTGATTTTCTTCTGAAGAGAGAAAAAAGATACATTTTCCATCAATTTTATCATAAAGCAACCTACTTTCCGCTGCATGCTCTAGTAGTTCACCTGCTATCACTAGTTGGTGAAACTTCCATACTTTATGATAAAGTAGATAAAGTCTTCGCCTGCAAGTTTCTGTTTTTGTTCCTTCTTGGCTTTTTGTAATAGGAAAGTCAGTGAGCTATGGCATGTCATAGTCACTAGTCAAAAGACAATCTGTCTTTTGACTTTAGGCTGATCTTGTTGTCTAGATTAGTCACTTCCAACTGTCTTTTTACATATTGACGGTTGTAGGATGTAGTATAAATAGTCTCCGGTTCTTGTATTCAAAAATATACTTGTACAACACTTGTAATAGAACTAGAGAAGAAATATACAACTTCCTTGAAAACTTTATCTTGTGTTTTTGTTCTTGTTTTACTTGTGTTTGTCTTGTATCTTCAGTAAAAATTCACAGTTCCCTATTTGAATTGTTAAGTGATCTTAAGATCTTTCTAAGTGTGTTAACTAAATGTAAGTTTAAGTACCCTTTAATGGTCCTGCAATACTTATGAAGTTATGAATAGAAAATAAATTCGTGGGAGGGTGTAGGGGTGTAATTCCTGACACGAACCCAAACCTGACATGAAGAAAAACACGTTTTGGGTTTGCAAATACAACCCATTTAGAAATCAGGTCGGGTTTGGGTTGACCCGCTTGAAAAAAGGTTGACCCGTTAATCCGTTTTAATAATAAATGCTTTAAAAAATTGTTATAAGTCTTTTAGATTTTACATTACTATATTATTTTTAGTTTGGAAATTTAATTTAAAACTTAGGTGTCGAACTTCATTTTAGAAATTTTTTTAAGAAAATATTTATTACCAAAAACGTATACTTTAAACTTGAAAACAATATATCTGACGTCTCGTTGTATATGTAATTTTAAAGTAGTACTTTGATATTAAAATCACCATTTATTATTTTGACCTTTGAGAGAATGGATTAAACGGGTCAGGTTCGGATTACATGATTTATATAGGTTCAGGTTAGGAAGTTTTATATGGGTCAGGTTCGGATTTTACATTCCGACCCGCCAACCTGCTAACCCCAACACGTCAACCTACCAACCTAACATGATTGATAACCCTACTTAGTAGGCCTACTAAAATCTCGTGAATTCCATTTCTTATTATGTTTATGTAATTAGGTTGGTAAGAGTGTATCATGTCGATAAACTTGTATCTATTAATTCATTAAGACAGAAATTAAGATATTAAATTTATATATGTGGTAAGATTCATTGTTCAATGGGCATGAAATCGAGCATCTCTTCTTGATTAGGGTGGCTCATGCATCATCTATTGTATCATCCCCTTTTTTGAATTTAATTTAAACAATTCACTTGTTTGTTTCATAACAAAACTTGATTTGATGCTAATTGTTCTTATAAATTAAATACCAATTAAGGTCATATTCAAGATCATGGTGGGTGAGATTCTAATCCAAAGTAATTTGTTTAGCATTAAAAATAGAGTAAAATACAATTTCCGTTCCTGCGGTTTGATAGAATTATCATTTTAATCGAAATTATTATTTTTCGCCATTTTGACATTGTGGTTTGCAATCTGTTGTCATTCCGGTCCATATAACTAACTCCATCTAATTTTTTGTTAAAAACTTATATCATTTAGAGTCTTGGTTGGTTTAGAAGTTTCTAATGGAAAGATGATAGAAAGATTGGTTTATGATTTGAATTTTTTTTTTTGTTAGTGAAGATCACTAGTAGTGATTTAGTTAGAGCGCAGAGGTTAGTATAGTAGAGAGAGTGTGCGTGAAAAATCAATTTGTTTTGTTTTTTATTTATGTTTTTGTTTTTATTCATTATCAAGATTATTTAGTAAAGTTATAAAAAATGTAACAGAATAATCGATGGAGTTAGTCATTTGAACCGAAATGGCAACAAGTTGCAAACCATAAGGTCAAAATGGAGAGAGAAAAAAAAGATTTTGAATTAAAATAATAATTTCTATCAAATCATAGAGACAAAAATTACATTTAATTTACTCTTAAATTATAAATAGCACGCTTATTGAAAATAGTATAATAGCTACGTTAGGAGCTCATTATACTATAACTTATTTACTAAAGTCGGTAGTGCTGACAAAAATTTCCACTTTACCTTCCAAAAAAATTTCAACTATATCATTTAAATTCATAAAGTTTCAAGTTCACTTTATATAGCATATTTTCGTCTTCATTTTCATCTTTATACTCTAATATAAGAGTAACTTTAGATGACACGTGACAGCATCATAATCATCATTACCAAAATTTTCCTGCCTCTCTCTCATATTAAACAATTACCTTAATTATTAATAATATTATTTAATACTTTTTTAGATTTAATAAATTAAGAAAGAAATCTATTCATTAATGTTATTTCAAAATAAATAATTTTTTTATAAAATAATAAATTTTTCTAAAGCATAAAACTTTTCTAAAAATACGAAATATTTAAAACTGGTATTTTTAAAAAGTCAATTTTTTAAAAACCAAAAATAATCAAATTTGGGAGTTATAATTATAAAATTTTTATAAATGACATTTTTATACGGTTTGTTTTTGAACAAATTGTTTTTCTTTTTGGAAAAAAATTTAAAAACAAAATTTTAAAAAATTGATATCACTGTTTTGTTATTTATAGTCATTTCTTATATATAATTTCAGTCATATCATATCTTAGAATATCATTTTATAATTATTAATTCGTATTATATTAATATTTTATTTATTCAACCGTATAATACACGGGTTTACTAAATCTAGTATAATATATGCTTTTAACCTATTAATTTTTTTATTGATTTAATGTTTTTTTAATAACTTTGCTCACTAACTTATATAAAACTAATTGATGGTTGTGTATAATTTTTTTTGACGTCCCGAAATACATTTTACCACTTGATTTCAAGATGGTTTTTTTTCAAATGATTTTTAAGCAAGTTTCAAACATAAAACTGCTTGAACAACCATGCTAACGATATTAAAAAAATATTTATTTGATGACATTATCTATTAATTTATCAGCTGTTTGTCAGCGGTATCATGTCATTTGTTTTTTTTTTCTAAACTTTATTGGTAAATACTTTTTCTATAAAGTGTTCTCTTACAAATATATACTAATTTGTTTTAGAGAATTTTTCAATATAAAACATATACTAAAATTAAAACAATTTCAATATTAGATTTCCTTTTTGAAGGTTTATATTAAGTTATCCTAACCAGCAATAATCATTTCCTTTACATAAACATACACTACAATTAATGAAATTAAAAAAAATTAATAAATGTTATAAGATCTCAAACCTATTCAAGACGTATACAAAAAAAGTTCATCACATAGTAAATAGAAAAGTCTACACACATATTTTTTTTTAAACCTTAATTATTGTAACGATATTACTGATTATATTTTGAGATAAAATTGAAATATATCTAGCGCCTAAATTCCATTATATTTTATCATTAAAAAATAAAACATGTTGTCAAGATAGTTATTATTTTATCAAAGTATATGAAAACATACACAGTGTCTAGATTCCATGACACCGTACTATAAATATAAAAAGTGTTCTGTAATTTTTTAGTTTGTTAATTGTACCGTACAAGAAAGTGGCAACTTTTACTGTAGAAGTTCGTATCAAAACACCTATATACCTGACATGTACAATGTATATAAATAACACATACACCAGATTCAAGTATCTATCTTTTATATTCACACGTTTCTACACATTATCTTTTGGTTTGTACATATTATATTGTACGCTAATCAAATTTAGGTACTACCCTTTTTGATTCGTGGATCACTAAAAATGTGTTCTTGTGTATCCATATAATACATCAACACATTATTGACGATATTTTTATTCACTAAAAGTATATAAGGTCATGGTTTGTTATTTAACATTTTACAATCGAAATCAATATGTGCGTTACAAGATATGCTTAGCAATGTATATGACATGTTCAATATATAACGACATAATAAAAAAGTTAAATGTGAAGAATAACAAAACTAACGCTCCAAGAGCAGATGAAACAAGACCGACTGAAAAACAAGAGAAAATTTTCAAATCAACACTCGAAAAAATAAAACCAGAGAATCTAGAATATAACAAACACAAACCCTAAATCATCAACACGATGATTCAAGAACTGAGAAACACTAGATGGTTTAAGAACACCTTGAACCAAAAACACAGAAACCCTAGCCTGGACGATCGAGAGAGAATGCGTGTTTGAGACGGAGAGAATGAGGAGCCGGATCGAACACTCCTCCAAATATAAGTAGCAACCAAGCGCATGCCCATCAACACACAAGCAGCCCACCAAGCTTCAAGCCAGCAGCCCATCAAGCTATAAAAGAAATAAAACACACAAATAATAATAGGAATAAAAATATAAAAATAAGAAGCAAAAATTGAAAGAATTATAATATTTTTAAACCCCCCCCCCCCCCCTCTCTCAATTTGATGGCAAAAAAGCATCACACATGTTCAAAGCCAAGCATAAAAAATCATGTGCTGAACGAGTAAGCCTTTAGTAAAAATGTCAGCAACCTGTTTTTCAAATGTAGCAGAAACAGTTTGTATAATCCCATCAGAAATTTTTTCCTTTAAGAAAAGAAGATCAACTTCAAAATGCTAAGTCCTATCATGAAAGACAGGATTAGCTGCTATTGACAAAGCAGCATTATTGTCACAATGTAACTGAACAGGCAATTCAACATGGACTTGCAGCTCACGCAGCAAATTAATTAACCATAAAATTTCACAAGTAGCTGCACACATAGACCAATACTCAGCTTCAGTTGAGGACCGAGAAACAGTTGACTGTTTCTTACTTTTCCAGGAAACTAAACAAGAACCAATAAACACACAAAAACCAGTAACAGACCATCAAGAGCTAAGACATTTAGCCCAGTCTGAATCTACAAAAGCAGATAGCACAAAAGAACTATTCTTTGGAAAAAAATATGCATTTCCCAGGAGCACTTTTCAAATATCTCAATAGTCTAAGTGCTAGGTGAGTGCATGAATTGACTTAAAAATTGAACAGTATAAGAAATATCAGGCCTAGTATGAGAAAGATAAATCAGTTTGCCAATAAGCTTTCGAAAACCAGTAATAGTTTGTAAAACTGTTTCATCCTTTTTACAACTACTGGTAACGAGAAAATTCTGTTCAATAGGTGTAGCAACAGGTTTACACCCACTCATACCAAATTCAACAAGCAAATCCAAACAATATTTTCTTTGAGATAGACAAATTCCCGAATCAGTTTAAACTACTTCAATTCCCAAAAAATACTTTATAACCCAAGATCTTTAATCAAGAACTTGGAATTCAAAAAATGTTTGATGTTGTCAATTTATTTAGAGTTATTACCAGTCATAACAATATCATCCACATAGACCAAAAGAACAACAAACACAGAAGAAGTAGACTTTATGAACAATGAATGATCACATTTACTTTGCACAAAATCAAGTTCAAACAAGACCCCGACTAACTTTTCATTCCATACTATAGGAGCCTGTTTATGACCATATAACGATTTGTTCAACTTACACACTTTGGTTTCATTTTTTGAAAAGAAACCTTCAGGTAAGCACATGTACACATCCTCATTTAAACTTCCATACAAAAATGAATTATTTATATCAAGCTGATAAAGAGGCCAACCTCTTTGAACAGCTAAGGTAATCACACATCAAACAGTCACCATTTTAACCACTGGTGAAAATGTTTCATCGAAATCAATGCCCTCCTTCTGACTATAACCCTAAGCCACTAACCGAGCCTTATATCTCTCAACCTCTCCTATTGACTTATACTTGATTTTAAATACCTGCTTGCACCCAATAGGTTTTCTACCTTTGGGTAGGTCAACTAAGGTCCAAGTGTTGTTTCTATTTAAAGCCTTCATCTACTTGTTGATGGCATTGACCCACCGGGGATCATTTTTTGCTTCAAAAAAATTCCGAGGTTCAACTGATTTATTTAGACTAGATGAAAAACACTTAGCCTCATTAGACAGATGTGAATAGCTAACAACCCTTTCTAGACCATATTTTACTTTACCATCAACTATAAAATCATCAAGTTTTTTTGGAAACTTAATTGGTCTAGATGACTTTCGAACAGAACAAGATGGGTCATTACTACTCTCATAATTACTATTATTGTCATTCATTGACTTTCTACTGTGTGCCACGTCTATGCCATCACTTTGAACAGCTGGCTGCTGAGACTCAGCAACACCAGACCCCAAACCAGCATCAGGGTTGGACGGTTGCCTCTACTCAGCCTCCACTACACCATTTGAAGTGTTGCAATCAAACTGCATAATAGTAGGTTCCTCATTAACCCTCCCTTCATCATTGGGTAGTTCACCATTGGAAACAGTTGACTGACTTGGTTCTATATCATCAAAAAAATTTAAATTGTTTATATTTAAATCATTATTTATTTTAAAGTCAGAAACATCAAAACTGTTCAAGTTTTTAAAAGGAAAAATGTTTTCGTAAAACTTAACATCTCTAGAAAAAATTATTTGTTTTTTTTTATCAAAACTCCAGAGTTTATAACCTTTTTTAAAAACAGAATATCCCAAAAAGGAGCATTTTCAGCCTGACTTTCAAACTTATTATTAATGTTTAGGACAGTATAGAAACACAAGCAGCCAAAAACTTTAAGATGACTAAGAGAGGGCTTAAAACCAAACATAATCTCATACGGGGTTTTGCCATTTAGAACAGAGGAGGGAGTCCTGTTTATCAAATAAGCAGCAGTCAAGACACAGTCAGACCAAAACCTAATAGGAACACTACCTTGAAATAACAGAGTTCTGGTAACATTAAGAAGGTGTCGATGTTTTCGTTCCACAATACCATTCTGTTGTGGAGTGTAGGGACAGGATGTTTGATGAATGATTCCATGACTTCTTACAAATTCAATCATGTTATTATTGACAAACTCAGTGCCATTATCACTACGAAACACTTTGACAGTTTTCCCAAACTGAGTTTTAACAAGGTTACAGAAACTTTCTATGTTTTGAAAAACCTCTTCTTTTCCTTTAACAAATAGACCCATACAGCCCTTGAAAAATCATCCACAACAGACAGAAAGAATCGGTACCCTTATCGACTAGGGACCCGATAAGGGCCCCAGACATCCAAATGAATAAGGTCACCTATACTTTTAGACTTGTGTTCACTTAGTGGAAATGGAACCCTATGTTGCTTTGCTTTATGACAAACATCACAAGGAGAAAAGTTTTTTTGAAACTTTAATTGTAAATCGTTACTAAGAACAGACAGGACCTTATCAGACGGATATCCAAGTCTTGAGTGCCACAAATGAAAAGAATTGAAACTATTAAAGCACACCTTAGAAAAATTAAAAGCATCACCACACATATATAGACCATCTACTTGATTACCAATCACCAGCACTTTCTTTGAAAGAGAATCCTGAATTATACACTTATGTTCATTAAACACAACTTCCACTCCACTTTCTTTAGCAAGTTTGTGAACAGATAGGAGGTTAACAAAATAATCAGGGATAACAAGCACATCAGACAGAGTGACTTCATCGCTCAGTTTTAAACAGCCAATTTTAGTTACCAAAACACTAGTTCCATTCGGGTGTTTAACCTTAAAGTCACAGTCAGACACATTGATTATAATAGTAAGATGATCATCACTCATAACCATGTGCTTGTTGGCACCTGAATCAACAATCCACCCAGAAGGGGATTGAAGGGGACAACTTGCGAAGTTGTACATAGAGGAACTAAAGGAATTCGAATAGAAACTGTGGAGCAAGTACCTCCAAAATTAGAAAGAGATGAGGACTTATCATTCTTATCATTTAGTAGGCTTAGTAACTTGACAAATAGCTAGAGACTGGTAGTATTTGCACTCTTATGAGGAAGAGAAATAGAACTGAATATGAAAAAACTAAAGAAAGAAACATAATGCATAAAAATGAAAGAAAAGAAAAATACTTTATTTATGATCACATGAAAGTAGGGAACTATAAAAAAAGTTATTAATTTACGTTAATATAACGTGAAACTAAATTTAAACAACAAGAAGCATTAATAGAGGTTTCTCTTTTATATCTTCTACGTTATTTTTATTAGAGTGAATTGTCGTTTTTCTTTCTATGGTTAATCACATTTGTCATTTTTATCCAAAAATACGTTTCTTTTTCTTTTTCTTTTTTTTTCTTTTTCTTTTTTTTATTGCATTTGGCTCTCCAAAGTTTAAAAAATATGACATTTTTCATTTAAAAATATTAGCTCTATTATTTTAAAATATTAAATATTCATTGTTAAAATGATACTTATATAAATTTTCATATAAAAATAAAATCTTAATTAATGTTAATGTGCTGCTTATAAAATTTTATTCATGGAATTTATGGTTTTATATGAAATGAAAATGACAGTTTTTTCAAACTTTGGGAAGTCAAGTGCAAAAAAAATCTTTTTGAATGAAAATAGCAAATATGATCAAATCACATGGAGGAAAACGATAATTTACTCTTTTTATTATTTACAATATTAACCATGAAAAATACTTGATTGGCCGCTCACATCAACGTCGCACACTTTGCATAAACCACCTTCGTGTTTTATCCTATTAACTAGTAATATGTATCTTCCTACTCTAATAAAAAGGTAACTAGCAATGACACGTGGCAGCACCAGATTCATTCCTCATCAAAGTTTTTCCGCTTTTCTCTCTTATTTAATAATCACATTAATTATTAATAATCTTATCTAATTATTTTTTAGATTAAAACAGTTTTTAATAAATTAAGAAAAAGAATTTTTAATGTTAAAGTAAATTACTATTTTGGTCCCTATGGTTTGGATATTTTAACCATTTAAGTCCAAAAAGAAATCTTTTAACCAATCATGCCCTGTGATTTGTGTTTCACATCTCTTTTCAGTCCAATGCACTAACAAAGTTAGATTTTTCTGTTAGTTTCAAATAAAATGATCAAAATAACCCTGGACTGAATTGGTAATATTAGAAAACCTCAGGGACCAAAAACATAAATTACTCTTATATATATTAAAGAAATGTTTTTATTTTTCAAATTTTTAATTTTTTTTATTAATTGTCCTTTTTTTGAACAGCGGGTTCAAACGTATTTCTTGAAACGTTAGGTTTTTAATGTATTTTTCAACAGTGCATCATATTTAAAATCCTTTATTAATCCGTTCGACTTATTAAACTTCTTTTTTAAACATTTAGGCTTACTTAAACGTCTTTTTTAAACCATTTGCTTTATTTAAAATGTTAGCTTATTTTAATATTTTTAGGTGTTTGTTTTTTAACGTCTTTTTAACCCCTTTTTAAGCCTACCGGTTTTAAAAAATTATTTAAAAGTTAACTGTTTAAAAAAAGTTTAATAAGTTGAACGGTTTTAAAAGATATTTAAATTACATGCTTAAATAAGCCGAACGGTTTTACAGAAACTACTTTCATTAAAAAAAGGTTAATAAAGATGTTTAAAAAATTCAAACAAGTTAAAAAGAACTGTAAAATAACCTGAACAAATTAAATAAAAAATAGTTAAAAAGACGTTTAAGTAGGCCTAAAGATTTAAAAATAACTTTAAGAAGTCGAGCGACTTAAAAAAGTTTCTTATATAATTGAACGTTTAAAAAATACATTAGAAGTTATAATAAGAAAGTTTTTAAAGATAACATTTTTTTTAAAACATTCTATTTTAAAACAAAATTTTATTTTATTTATAATAAGGAAGATTTTAATAATATCTTATCTTACAATATCGTTTATATTTAATAAAATTTTCATTCTATTTAATATTTTACTTATTCAATCCGTGTTTCCTAAAGCTAGTGTATTATATACAGGAAGGTCAACCTAAAACTAATTTTGGCTTAAGAAGGCAAATAACATATTGTTTCTTTTTAATTATGCTGCTTGTTTTAAATAATGTGTTGTTTGATTAAATTTTGTCTATTGTTTTTTTAAATTTGTGTTATCTGATTGAATTTGTGTTTTTTGATTAAATTTTGTACTAACTTTTAGAATTTGTGTTGTCTGTTTTGTACTAGCACAATTCGATTTTGTAGTTAGGGGGGATGGTTTTTTGTTAATAATAGATCCAACTATCGGACGAGGCAATTCCAACAGCTTTGGAATGAGTTCAATCGAAGTTCATTTGAGCCGGTTTTAAGGTCAATAAAATAATTCGTAGAATACACAGCAACAATTCGTTCTTATTTGAAACTATGCTTACACACACATATGTATACTCATATATACATATATACACACATACAGTAAACATATGGGTGTTCAACGATTCAGTTAAGGTTTGATTCTGTTTGGTTTATTCGGTTACGAAACTTTTTTGAGCCTAACGGTCAACCAAACCGAATTGGAATTAGGCCTAACGCAACCGGAATCAACCGATTAAACCGTTTAAAAGTAATTTATTTGTTTTTTCAGTTTGGTTTTCCGATTAAAACCGGATATTATGGGTTAACGTACCAAATAATCAAGATTATTTGTATAAGGTGTGTATATATTTAACATGTGAGTAGTTATGGAAGGACACATGTACCCTCCCTCTAAGTCACATGTCCTATTGTGTTGATTTCATAAACTTCATACGTTATTATCATTTTGTACAATAACGAGTCTCTTGATATACACACACTTTTTTGAAGTCTAGAATGTGTTGTGTGCGCTACTTGTTCTGTAAAAAGGTAGAATCTCAAGAAACGTGGAGATGGAATGGATTAATTATAGACCATGCAAACACCCCTTTCTAGAAATTGTGGGTCAGGGATATCAAGCCAAGCATGTAGGGCCCTTGGTAAAAAGTGAAAACAATTGTAAACAAAAACTTAAATATTGATTATATAAAAGAATATAAACATAAGTCATTTCAAACTAATTTAAGATGATTATTTTTTTCTAATATTAGAGCCCTTCTTTTTGTGAAAAGAGAAAATGATAGAGTGCAATTGTGATTTATATAAATGATATTCTATGTAAAAAATGTGACTTATAACTATTACATAAGAAATTAATGTACGGCTTAAAAATGATTTTTAACAACTATGATATTATAAGATAATATAC
>JACCIY010000596.1:0-62951 GCA_025506505.1 Flaveria sonorensis | reverse complement strand
GAGTTTAAATGGATTAGGGAATATTAGTTGCTAATCCACTTGATAAATATTATTAATATATATAGTATGGGTCAAACTTGGAATAATTGTATATAATAAGGGTTGTGTAAGTAAAATAAGGAAGTTATCAGGGTGTACGCTTGTTTCAATCGGTGTCTACCTTTGAAGGCACGGTTGTTGTAGGTTATATAATATATATATATATATATATATAATATATATATATATTATATATATATATATATATATATATATATATATATATATATATATATATATATATATATATATATGATAGATCAAATGAAAACCACCTTTATAATTGAAAACCAAAAAAACACATTCAACCATCAAATAATTTTTGATTTTTTTTGTTTATTTTAATTAAAGGGCATTTTAGTAATTGACTGCATCATTATTTATGGAAAATTTTTTAAATTAATCTATATGATTTATTTTCTCTCTCTATTGTTGAAATAAGATTTCAAGCTTTCTCCTTTTACACACCAAGTGTGTGTATTCAGTGCAACAAGAATGACGTTTTAAAATTGTTTGACAATATTTTTTTGGTTGACGTATACGTAACATATAGCTAAACAAGAATGGTATGTATACGTAAACATCTGTTACATATATGTATCAAGAACAATCAAATAAATTTTTGATTCTTTTTTATTTGTTTTAATCTTTAGGCATTTAGTAATTGATTACACCATTATTTTTGGAAGCTTTTTAAATTAATTTACATGATTTTTTTTCTGTATCTATCGTTTCAAATAAGTTCTCAAACTTTCTCACATTTATACACATAAGTGTGTACTCAGTGCTACAATCGCCAATAAACATTAGACCTCGCTTAACACATACATCTACTGGATACTTACATATATGCATCATTATGCAAGTATAGTAGTATTTAGGTTCCATACATGTAACTTGACTAGATACATACACCTACGTACATTGGTTTACATATACGTAAGCTTGTTTATATACATGCATACATATACGTAAACATGTTACATATGTGTTTGAATATACGTAAGTAGGTTTGCATATTGTTATGACTATTCACGGCATCAAGATTGACAATTTATATAAATACATGTAATTCTATATACTAAAAGTTTCAAATTGAAAAAGATAGTTGAAGTAAGCTAATTAATAGTCAGTCACCTCAAATTCTCCTACTTCAATGTATGTTGTTGGATACTAAATGATGATTTGATTTACTTGTTACTCCTACATATAGTTCGGTCAAACTAAGTCAGTATATATACATAATAATAGTAAATGCAAACAATAATTTTCATGTTTCAAGTTACAATCATATAGAATGTTTTTAATCTTTTGGATATAAATTTGGAATCTTTCAACGTAACAATGATTTTAAATGAGTGGTCAAAGAATTTATTTTAAATAGTTTCCAAAACTATCATTTTTCTTTCCTAATTTGCCCTTATACACAATAAACTAATGCCTAAATTTAGTTAATCATCAAGATACAATTACCTAATCTCAACCATGATCCCAAATGATTAAGGGTTATAAATGGTTTTATGGTTTTCTATTTAAAAATGATTTCTTTTGAACCCCCCATATATATATATATAAAATCATGTATGCATTGAATAAAGATGGTTATGGTATGAAGTTTATAATACAAAGAAACTTCAAGTCAATATCTTGTGTTTTATTGTCTCTTTCAATCGTATGTGCACGCGCACACATTCAAATATAATCGATTTGCCATCCAACACATCTTACCGGCCTAAAGATTGGGAATCAATGGAAACAACTCAACAAACTCCAGATTATCATAGACCATATGCATATGTCTATGACCAAAGTCCATGTCTAGGTCCCGGTCAATAACATAGTCCTCTCCCTTGAGGACTAGTGGCATATGTCGGGTCAACGATCCCACTTCAAGTGGTACTACCTATGTTTGTGCATTGGCCCATACCAGGTGCAAATCGTTTTCCTAAATTTCATGTAATATGCATGCATCGGTTAAAAACAATTTGTATATATTAGCTAGGAGCAATGCACAATCCCAAAACAATAAGTAAAAAAGGATTTATTCTAGAGTTCATTAAAGTGAGTACTAGTGTAGCCTAGTGAAATACTCCAAACCTTAATGTAATAGTTACAAATATGTAAAATATAAAAATTTTCTTTCATATATTATTGAATGAGTAAGTAACGAGTAACATTGCTATTTGAAGGATGGGATATGTCGACGAGCGATTATTGTTTTTAAGAGATAGTCGAATAGTAATAAATATATTATATTCGAACGTAATCTGTTTTAACGAAATTAGGTCGACTCATAGAGAAAAATGAGCTCGTCCCACTGGCATATTTAAAATTTTATATAAAGATTAAAGTAATAAAGAAAAACGAATGAATTGGCTGGATTAATTATATGTAAGCAAACAAGCAGACTGTCACTAACTAAACAAGCGGCTAGGCTATTCACTGCCTGCTTGCTATACAGCCTGCCTACTTGTTATAAATAAAGAAGCAAAAAATTCAATAGCCTGCCTGTTTGTTATAAATAGAAGCTTATATGTTTTCTTTAAAATATAAGTTTTCTTGAGAACACTCTATTATAAATAGAATCCTGAGTACTTAATACCTCACTTCGTGTTGTTAATAGTCCTTTTGAAGCTGAGTAGAAGCACGAGTAGGAAGACTCTACTTCAACCTCGCGTAGATAGTTTTAAAGTATGTTCTTGTTTATTTATATTAGTTAATTATTATTTATTTTAGTACTATTAGTATTATTTTTAGAAGTAGTATTAGTGAAGTATTATTGGTTTTAGGCATTTATGTTATTATTAGGGGTGGGTGTTAGGTAGCCGAGTGTCACGACCCGCCAAAACGCAGATCGCAACACCCTAATTCTTATCAATTAGGGACACTTATGAGGCCAACAAGTTGCCCGGAAGTATCCGGAACAACCCACACAACTCTGGAGCAACAATCAGCATTGGAAGACTCTAGAATGTCCCACAAGACACTAGAAAACATGGTTCAAAGGGCTGCTATGAAGAACTATCAAGAACAACCCTAAAATATCTCAACATACTCTAGAATGGGCTACACAAATCAACCATAAAATTACCTTGAAAGATCATGGGGTTCTAGAGAAATCCTTGTAAATATCTAGTCTTAGATATTATTAAAGACATATCTAGATATAGAACAATCTAGAAGATACGTAACTAGTATAAATAGGTTGGTGGTGCCTCATTTGCACACACCTAAGTTCCTTGTAACTCAAAACCTTGTACTCGTAATACAAGTTTAATACTTGTGTTGTAATACACATCACGAGCATTCTACTTGCATATTACAAATCTAACGTTACCCTACAAGACTTCCGCCGTATAAACCGTCCATTTGAGATCAAGAAGGCTGACTTAGAACGAATCTAAGTGCCGCACGTGAACTGAAAAATCAGTCCGTGACACTAGCCTTAGTTAGGCATAGACTGATCACCCATGCTTAAACAACGTAGCTTTAACCAATATCCAACCATGAGAATTACTGGTTAGTTGTTTCATCACTTAACCTATAATTACTTAAAATGTATCAGAACCCTAAGATATTACCAGATTGTACTAGGAACTGATATCAACTGTTGAGCAACTATTAAACAAGTGAGTTATCATTTTATTTATAAAACTGTGATTGTATACTCATCTGTCGAAACTAGTAATATACAAGAATATTGTTAATTCGCAATTATTGGTAGGGTATGTTTGGATCCTTATATGCTTAATGAGGATGTGTCGAATGGCCGCAAAGAGGATAGTGTTCCTTGTATGCATCACGACACCACCATACCTATGCGATGGCCGGGGGTTCTCACAAGCCCACTGCTGTGGTTGTGAAAAGGTTATGGTTGGCATGTGTTGTCCCTAGCTTAAAATATTGCAGCCCATGTTTGCATGCATTTCAATTGTATTATGTTTTTGTAAATTGTACAACATGAGTTCCGGTATGGCTAATGTTATTTTGAGTATGAACAGTGTACAGACAATGAACCCGAAGCTCTAAAAGTTTCTAGTTGTTTGATATTATAAATAAATAATGTAAATGTACTCAGAATGTTGTATGTTTTAAATGTAAACTTAGTTTGCTTCCGTTGTAAGTTATATCAATTACGCATGATCACCGATCCGAGTCCCGGGTAGGGTGTCACACCTAGCACTATCCAATGTGTGCATGATTCATCAGTGAATGCCCTTGAACACAACTCCATGCTAGATACCACCACCGTGAATCAAGATTTGGCCAAGAAAGATGTCTGCCGCCCCCACTACCTCCGTAGGTTACTAACAGTACGTCGCAAGGTCAGTCGTAGATGGGGTACTCCCCCAACTCTCTTTCTCTCACTAGAGTTAGAGAGAATTTTTAATTGTTTGGAAGGTTCAAATGAGACTAGGGTGGGTTTGCAGTTATAGTGTTGAACTGTTGATGATATCAAAAGATTATCATGAGACAGATCTATAATTATATAAAACTCCATGGTTTTACAAGCGATATGTTGTCTAGAACATGAAATGTTTGTGTGCGTCAAACTATACTCACTGGTCTTAAGAAATCAATGGAATATGGAAAAAAATCAGAAATGCAAGTGTGTAAATAACAATCATACTCAAGATTTTGTTTTTCGCACACAGAAGGTTTTAGACAACGAATGACCTTCAAAAAGCCATATAAAGGAAAGATGGATGATTTCCAGAATAGTGTCTGTATATGTTAAAAGGAATTTCAACTCAATGTCAAAAATACAGACAATTGGTTGATTGAAATTCAAAGGAAATTCATCGCATTGTACAGTATTGTTGTTTAGATTCCGCACACCAATGTCAGGTATACATATCAAAATTCAAAATCATACAAATATCACTACATTTCAATTCCATCTGTATCACCGTTTCTATCATCAAGGCCTCCCATTTAAATGATTCCGCTGCTTATGCTGGAAGTTGCATTTATCTTTAGGGACTTCTCCGGGACATAGGTTAAACCTGCATCAATCACCATCTTATCATTCCATTCAGACATTATGTTCATCCATAATTATATTAAGAATACACTTGATAATAAATCGGAAACTGATTATCTTTGTTAACTAACCTACCTTATAACGAATGTTCTTTTCACCAACATTGCATCGCATTTAGACACGAACAAGTCAATCCAAACCCAAATGGATCACCAAATCACATTAATTTCATATCAATAGAAATGCCAGTGTGGTACCTCTGACCCATATTCTCCTAAGGGTTTCCATATAACCAATATAGTACCCCTCAGACCAAAATAACTAGTCCAATTTCTTTTCTTGGGTTCTCCCAAGATAATGCAAAAGAAAATAAAAAATAATTCTGGCTAAGATTTTATCCAAACCAGTAATCATTAGAAATAGCCAATTAATTCAAGGTGTTCAAGTCAAATTACTCTAAGATGTGACAATGGTAGTGAACAACATATTGTGCATACCTTTCTCCTTAACGTTGATTTGTAAGGAATCTAGAGTAATAATGCCATCAGTAAGGGGAAGTAGCTCAAGCTTGATGGTAGCTGTTGATCGACAGGGAACACAACTGCAGAAAAAAAATTCCTTTGAACCTGAAACAAAAACAATGAGGAACAGAAGATGAGTATTATTACCCTAGAGGAACTCTACTCTGCAACCACAAGTGTGTACATCCCAGATCACTCGTCGGAAGTACATCGGTGATGGAAATTGTGTAGTCATTAGACGATCCAGTTTGAGGCCAATTGTCATCACTGAGGGCCATACCCTGTCTACTATCACCATCAATAGGTGATGCAGGTGTTGAGTTTAGAGACACCACTGAAGGAAGACAAGAAAATGAGGCCGGAGCAAGCACAGTCAGTGTTAGATCTTCAGATGTCAGATTTGAAGCCTCAAGTGTTAAAACCTGACAATAAATGACTTTTAATTTCCATTCATTCAGCTTGGTAATCATTAGTTATAAGTTGATTGGAACCTGAACAGGTAACTGAGGAATTCTATCATCGGAACCAACAGTTGGTCTTGACATTTGAGATGCAACAGAGATTAAAAGATCCCTCGGCATACGAGGTCGCCAACTTGTTGGCTGTTTGAAGAACAACCTAGATTCTGCATACAAAGTATACCATCATAAAAACCTTTGTTTTGTTGGTTCAATAAGTAAAAAAACTTAATTACCAGTATAGTTGCATCGACATGATACTAGAACTGCATACTTATCACCAAGCATTAAACCATTAGAAGGGGGACCATGAACACTTGATGATAATCGAGGACCTAGACCCTTACTGTTGTTCCTCCACAATGACGCTGCTGGTTTCAGAATGAATGAGTGTTCTTCCCCTCTCCTGTCAAAACAACAATGCAGAACAAGGAACAGAATATTTATTTTTATTTACTATTCATTGTTAAAAATAGAAGGTATACCCTACTCACCTATTTCTTTTTTAAGAAGCCAATTAGGTGTCACAACACAAAAATAACCAAAATAACAAGCAAGCAGCAAAAATGTGTTAATTACCAAACAAGGGACCTATAATTTTACTGGTGGATTTCATTTCAGTATCAACATGAGAACATGTTTCAAGTTATACAGCAGTCATAAGAACTTCTAACAAACGCGCATCCCCCTCCCAAACCACCACCACCACCAAAAGAATACTCTAACAGCCCAAGGAAAAGTCTATCCATTTAACACAAGGTAATAACATCAGCGCACACAAATTTCAATTAATCGTGTTCCCATATAATAGTAGACCTTTTTTTTCAAAGACAACGTATAAATGCCAAGCACCAATTACTGCAAGAAAGAAATGCATGTGGAGTGGGTGCCTCTATGTGGAGTGGGTGCCTCTTTAGCCAGTAACAAGGGTAAGATCATATAGCTACCATAGACATTGTTAGAATTAAGCACACACAACCGCAAGCAATAAACGACACAAGATATAGTCATATAAATTGGTTGGTTACAAGTACATGTCATCTTTATATAGAGACTAATCTAGGGTTTATAATTTTGTGATTAAAAACTCATAAAACAGGCTGGGCTTAGGGCTGGCTGCCCTGTGCCCCCTCCTCTCTTCTACACACATGTGGGGATGTGGCTGCCCAAAAGTAGGCTACGCCAAAAAACCCAACAGACATAGCATCTCCTTCTGATATTGCTCTACACCTCCAAAATTTTATAGAAGTAAGCACGGAGTTGCATTTACTCATTTATTATTAGATCATTGAAGTTCCCCGCAAGTAGATGGCCATCCACAATTTCTCATTTTCTTTGACATTACCAGATTAAAGAAAGAAACAATACTATAGTCTATATATATTCAAAACCTTATTTAAATCAAGAAGCACCAAATCGAATGCTATATGTGACCATAAGACAGAAAGCCAAGTCAGGGACCCATCTGGATTGTTAACAGCTTAAAGGTTAACAACTGAAAAAAAAAATGATATAGTATGAGAAATATTGAGCGTGCCCAAATACAACAAATGGATGGCTTCCCCTAGCCAGCCTATGAACAAATGGATTTCAACTGAGCAAAGATAAGAGAAACTGAAAATGTATGTAGAGGGATTAATGAGAGTTCTTAAGTATCGAACTGCTAAATTGGAATGAAGATGCGCAGGACTCAAATCGATCAGTCTGTATATATGAAACTAAACATACACTATAGTAATAGTAGTAGTCCACTCACAAAAATTTAATCTCTACTGTCTGTCATAGATTATACCCTTCAGAAATCCAACAACTGTAGAGCCTTAAAATCCAGAAGACCATCCATAAATTAGTAAACTACTTTTACTTGATCTGCTATTATGGGGGAAGAGAGAGTAATGGCCTTTATGAATAGCAGTGAATTTCTAACATGCCTCTACCAAATAAAACCATGAATGAGAGTGTGTTCTTCAGTCATAGAGGATCTACACTCTACATACTTTAACACCGAACTAAAATCAGCAAGACACATTCAAATAACAGACTGAGAGGAGAGTGACCAACCTGAGGGCTAAGTCCGGCAAGCTGTGGTCATTGCCAGCTTCAATGCATGCAATTGGTAAAGACAAAGGGGGGCCGCCCTTAGAAGCCTCCTCATGTATAATTGTTATTGTATCCAAATATATGACAATATCTGGCATGTGTGCAGGAGAAACGTTCTGCATCACAGTACACAAAATCAGAACTTAAATTAGTTTATGACTAATAACTCCACTATGCTTAGATATCACAACAACCAGTTCCCAAGCCTAAAAGTAAACAACGAAAAATTAACTTTGGACCTTTATCTGAACACAAAGAAGGTCTTCTGTATTACAATCAGCAGCAAAAGAAGTGATCTCGACAGGTTGTATGATTTCAACTTTCCTTCTCCATCTCCTACCTGGAATGTAAATACCTTGTAGTCCACAACGAACAGAAAACCTTTCAGGCTCCAATGGCACACCTCGGAAAGACACAAGTCCTTCACCTTCACCTTTTTCGTCCTTTGCCAACTTGTTAGATGACAAGTGATCCTGATCTTCTAAAAGGGTTGATCTAGCATTAGTAGTGGGTGAAATAGGTTGCAGTATGGTGCTTGGGGGAACTGACGACATGGAGTAACTTCTAAAGTGACCAAATGAGAATATGGGAGAAGAAGAAGAGCCTGAGGAATTCATCTTTGTTGATGTGCTACGAATACTAGAAGAACTAGAACTCAATTGAGGAGGAGACAAAGAGCTAGATGGAGAAGCCAAAGAATTTTCCAAAGGAAGCAACCACTTCAACAGATCTCCACAAGGGTCGCCCTGCTGATTTGAGTAACCTAGGCTGTTTTCTTCAACACTCAAAGTTCTCTCCTCATACTTCTCAAACTGAATAATTTCTAACACTGGATCCTTTAAACAGTCCACACCAATGTTTACCTGTAAAAGTACCTGCATCCTTCCAAACAACAAAATGGAACGCAAATCAGCAACACACATCACAACACTGACAAGTACAATCACATTGCGGATTAACACATTCGACGATATGCACAGGCAAGAGAATCTACTCCCAAGTAGGACATGGCATCTATATAAGAATACTGACACGTCATTCGGAAACATACCACTATATCTCCATTAGCAAGTGAGCTACACTTGAACCCGTTTCTTGCCACTCCACCTGAGGTACTAGCATCAACATTTCCTTTATCAACCGAAAGGATCTTCTTATCATCATATGCACTCAACTTCCCTCCAATCATTTCTGTTGATACTCGAAATGTTTCCTGCGCTTTTCTTTTTGACCAAAGTGGCTCATCTGCCTCAGCAACTCGGGCAAAAAAATGGGAATTCCTAAATCTTTGCAACAACATTTCGGTTTGCCTTCTGTGATCTTCCATTCTGAGAAGTGACTCGCCAGTGTAAGCATCCTTCTTTGGGTCAGTCTTGCCATTGCCAATATCATCTGAATCATGAGAATCAGGAATCGAAGCCACCTCAGGAATAGATGGAGATCCACGTATGACTTCACCATTTTGCTTTTTGGCATTTCGGCTGATGCCGTTTTTACTCATCAGTGCAGCAACCTTGAATGGTGTGATAACTTCTGTGTCCTGCTTACATGCAGACAAGCACGCTAATATATGAACTTGTTCTCCTGAAAACAAAAATATATATTTCAATTTAAAAGGATATAAAAATCTCCCTTAAGGGAGGAATGCCTGAACTTCATGTTGGAAACTAATTCAAGGAAGAGAATCGAGCAAGAAGAGTTACCTGGAAAGACAAAGGGGCGGTCAAAAGATTTAAAAGATAGCATATCCGGTTCTTCATTCCAATTTTCAGGAAGTTCCTCTGCAAAAGTGATGAACACCAATTCTACTTCAATATACAGTGCATCTAGAAACAACAATACAAATCATTACAGCCATAAAACTGCCGTTTTTAGCATAGTACAACTATCATAGTATCATCTATGTTTAAATTTCTCTGTCTCTACATAGTCAACGGTGCAAAGGCACAAAAGACCTGGAAAATTGGGTCAAATTCTGGAGGAAAAAAAACTGTCTGGAGCGACCTTAAGTAGACTAAACAAGCAAAAAAAGAACAGTCTAAACTAGTCTAAAACAGCAAAAAATGGCTTGTTTTGCACTGTTTGCCTTGCTTGTCTTAAGGCCTCCGCTTATTAAGCACCTTGCGCGTAGGCGACAGGCTCACCCTTTGCACCTTAAGCCTTTGAGTCTTTGACAACCTAACTTTGTCTAGAGCATTTAAAGTTTCAAGTACATCATGGTTAGCTTCTGTAACTCAAACCATTCCAGCTCCTTTTTTTCTGATCTCAGGAACTATGTGTGAGTCTTAGAGAAGATGAACCTAATATTTACACGAGTTGCGCAATTGTACAAGTTAGCCATGCTATTGCTATATTGATTGAGATACCAACCAATTTCTTAAAATATTCTTGACCATATTCATATACAAAAGGTTTCTTTGCATTACATGACCAACAGGGTTCATATACATAATAACACTAAATAACATACAAACATAACTACAGGATACATTCATAAAAAGTTGTTTCCCTTAAACAGACTCTCAGAAGCTTTTTGTTACTTGGATTCATCAATTACTCCTTGATGCAGAATGCTGGTGCAAATTACCAATGGTGACTCGTGTACTTCATTTGCATAACCATTTGAAACACAACTCTAAAACTAGCCTACAGAAGCATCGACGAGATAAATTCTATGCAAGGAATGTGAGCTAATAATAGTTATCAGTAAGCATCTCGATAATCACAGCCGGTGAAAATGTTTTACATATGATACTATGCTAATTTAGCAACCACCATAATAAGAAAAAGACATTCAAGTTTCAAAAAATCAACCATATCAGACTCAATAAGTAAAATGCATGTGTGTTTGTGAGTGTACATAGACACATGTATGTGTTATACCTCAAAAGTGGACCTCATACCAAACATATAAAAAGGGTTATCACTTATCGAAGTTCAAGAAGTCATAGCTCAATATCATTTGGTTCACTTCTATAATAAATGCATGAAGTGAAATTATTCCAATAAAAGTACTACTTAGCCTCCAAAAGACAATCAACAAATATTTCTAAACAGAATAAAGGCCGCCTTGAAATTGATGGTCATGCTAATAGAAAACTAATAGACAAACACAAGTACGTTTGCATAGAGAGAACATGCCACCATGTCAGAGTTGTGCTTCATAAAAACAAATTATATACTAATAAGAGAAATGGAGAGGGAGTACTGCATGGAATGGTAATCCATCCTTCTTCTTCAAAACGTCTATGTGTTTATCAATGACCGGTGCTCCGTTTTTTGTACTTAAGCCCCCAAATGCACCATTTCCAGTCACTATTCCTTCACTTCTTCCATCAAAGGTTTCAACCAAAGATGCTAACGGAAAAGGGTCTTCAACTACAAGATCCTCTAATGTTGTAGTTGGCTTCCTATTGCTTGGTTCTGCTTGAACTTGCGATGGTAGAGCTTGTGGAGGTAGAGCTTGTGGCCCTTGAGCTGCAGTCGATTGGGACCGCAGCCCTAGAAAGTTCATCTCCCCACCAAGAGTTATCTGAAATATGCATATTCAAGTTGTAGTCAGTAAATTAAACTCAATGAAATATTAACCTAAAAACAATTATAAATAGACTAATCAACTAAAGTGACAAGTTCTAATTGCAGCTTTGATGCAGGTACTTTCTTGTCTTCACCAACTCACAATTCGCTAAGCCCAAGCAAAGAAGCAATCTTTAACCATTTTGCATAGCTTACAAGTAGCTCATCCCTATAAGGCTTTGAGACAATTTCTGATTGATAGCACCATAGATAGTAACCAAAAGCATACTGAACCAAAACTCATACTTCCACCATCGTTATTATTTCCATACTGTACCGGCAAGCAAACATTGACATTGATACTGGTACTATGGATTACTTAACACCAACAAAATGAAGATACAACTAGCATAATGTTGTGTAGAGACATTTCTCTAAATCTTACATTCTTATAACATTCAACACATTTTATACCTGAACAGTCACATAATGGACCTTAATAGTATAACGTTTACAACAATGTCAGAGGTTTGAAATTGAATTTGGATCGTTACGAACAAACGTGATCTCCAATTTCAAGCAACACAATTGGACCTTTGAACACACTCTTAATCATAAGTATGCAATACACATGATTTATACGAACAATACATGCATTATTAGAAAGAAAAGTAAGACCACATGCTCAAAACATAAAACACAATTCTTGAAATGAACCTTTGGATAGTGACTGCAGCAAAGACCAGAGGTTTGAAATTGGATGCAGATCCATTGGGTTCAAATTGCAAACAGAGAATAATCATATTCTTAAACGCACACTTGATAATATGTATACTATAAAAAGAGAAGAGATTTACTTGGAGGTTAACATTGCTAGTAAGGCCTTAATTATGCCTGACAAAACAGACAGAACAGGCTGATTTAAAAACCGATCGTTTTGGTTTGGGTCAGGGCAAGTAGCGTCAGAATGTGTTCGGTTCGGGAAGAGTAAATATTAAAAAATTGCTAGAATTCTCCTATTCCAGTTCCAAACTTTGATTTTACTACTGTTTTGCTCTCCGGTTCTTAATCCTCGTATTGTGCTTCCACCCTCTAGAATCTTCAAACCATAAAACAATGATGAAATTCAGTGTTTTAAGTTAAATTCTTACGAAATGAACACAGAAATATGTATATTTAATTGCACCAAAACATACACGTTGACCTGCTATTGAAAAAAAATAGAGAATCTGTTTGATTCAAACCCAAATCCCTAACTAAAACAACCCACAAAAGCTAACGAGATTTCTGAATTTGCAGTTGATAAAATTATTAAAAAATCGAAGTTACAAGAACACCCAATATTGACCAAATCACTACCCAGAGAACTAAAAATTGTAAATTAAAAACAAATGATTTGCAAAACTGTTCTTGGATGAGAGCAGCAATAAAAGCGAGGGTGTCAATTGGTCCCAACCCAAACCAGCTTGATTTACCCATTTCAAACCGAACCCATTTTGACAACAACAATAAAATGGTTTCACTGATTAAAATGGCGATCGGCAAAACCCACAAAGGAAATAAAAACAGAAAACAAACTCAAAGCCCAAAATTGAAGAAACTGTATATTCTGAGATTGGGGGTCGTACTTGTGCTTGATACTTGGTATGTTAACCTATCGATGTAAAATTCCGATCGAGAGATCCAAGTGGTCCTGCTGAAGATGCGACGACCGTACGACTTTGATTTTCATGAAAATAACAAGGTATTAAAGTTCTCCGATTGGATCTCCTGATCTAACATCTAACATAAACATATATAAGAAAAGTTCAGTGAGGTAGAGCATAAGCTAGGGTTTTGGGGGATTGTGAATTCCAATTCCAATAATAATATATGGCAATGGTGAATGTTGAAGACGTAAGAGGGAGATGAGAGAAGAAACTGACCTGATCGGCGACGAAGATACGATCCACTTAAATGTGAATTGGTATGGAAATTAGCAGGAAAGCGCTTTGATTTTTATGCAAGTTCTAGATCTGAGTTTTGCTTTGTGGGGCTGGGGTCCGGATTATTAATAACTACGAGCCACGGGCTTGATAAAATATCGACTATGTTCTATCGAATTTGTTTTTAAATTAAATTTACGTTAAAATATTGGGTAACTCGAATTTATTTCATAAGATGAAATCGTATTATATTTAACACGACTTTAAATAAAACATGTTTTATTTCAATGGTGTAACTTCAAATGATATTCTAATTTTTCAAGGAAAAAGATGTTTATGTTACAACATGGTAAGAGAGTAAAAAGGCATAAGCTTTAAAATAGTGTAAGATTCAAACGTTTATATATTGGGTTAGGAGTTGAGTTAAGAAATCACTACAAAACCACATCCTATTTTTAGATACGTCGAGTCAAAACATTTTGGAACGTCTTCCGGTAATCCGACCGTCAGATCAAACACCGTGACTTCTAGATTCGATTATGTCACTAATGACTTTAGCTCAACTGTTGCCATTTCTTAGTGTTTCCTTTCCTGTGTTTAATCCACGTATATATTACACTTTCCCTTCATTTGCATAACTGGATATCTATTAAATATCATCATTTAAACGCGTGATTACGCTTATTATGAATTTGAATTGCCGAGAACCTCGATAAGAGATTATAAAGGCGTAAGGTTTAAAATGGTGTAAGATTTAAACGTTCATATATCGGTTTAGGAGTTGATTATAGGAATTACAACAAAACCACCTTCCCAAGAATAGATACATCAAGTCAAAACATGTTGGAACCTCGTGGAAGCTAGTACTCCGACCGTCGATTCAAACATCGTGACTTAGAGATCCGATTCCGTCACTAAACACTTTTGCTCAATCGTTTGAATTTTTAAGTATATCATTTCTTGTGTCCAATCCACGTATATATTACACTTTTCTTTTATTTGTATGACTGGATATCTATTAAATATCATCATTTAAACATGTGATTATGCTTAAGATATATTTGAATTTTTCGAGAACCTCCACAAGAGATTATAAAGGCATAAGGTTTAGAATGATATAAAATTCAAACCTTCATATATTGGGTTAGGATTCGAGTTAAGGAATCACCACAAAACCATCTTCCCAAGAATAGATACATCGAGTCAAAACATGTTGCAACCTCATGGAAGCTGGTACTTTGACCGTCAGATGAAACACTGTGACTTAGAGATTTGATTCTGTCACTAAAAACTTTCACTTAATTGTTCCCATTTGTTAGTGTTTTCTTTCTTGTATCTAATCCGCGTATGTATTACATTATTCCTTCATTTACATGACTATATATCTATTAAATATCATCATTTAATGCATGATTACGCTTATGATGAATTTGAATTGCCGAGAACCACTAGAGGAGATTATAAAGGCGTAAGGCTTAAAATGATGTAAGATTCAAACATTCATATATCGGGTTAGGAGTCGTGTTAATTAAGCACAACAAAACCACCTTCCCAATAATAGTTACGTCCGGGTATATATTACATTTTCCTTCATTTGCATGACTAGCTATCTATTAAATATCATCATTTGAACGCGTGATTACGATTATGATGAATTTGAATTGCCTAGGACCTCGACAAGAGATTATAAAGGCATAAGTTTAAAATGGTGTAAGATTCAAATGTTAATATATCGGGATAGGAGTCGAGTTAAGGAATCACAAAAAACCACCTTCCCAAGAATAGGGAGATTCTACATCAAATTAACGTTGATAGTTTTAAGATATGTTTTCATTTAAGATTATGTCAAGTTAGTTATTATGTGTTTTAGTACTATTATTAGGAGTAATATTAGTACTAGTATTATTTTTATTTTTAAGCGTTAGGGTTATTGTTAGGGGTAGGTATTGGGTAGCCTAGCATTAGTCAGGCATGGATTGATCATCCATGATTAAACATGGTAGCATAAACCAATATCCAGCCATAACAATAACTAGTTAGTCATACCATTACCTAACTTAGGATTACTTAAACTATATCAGGACCCCAAAGATTACCTAATTATATTAGGAGCGCTTGTCAACCATTGGCAACTATAAAACAGATGAGTTCCTCTACACTATTTTCTAAAACGAGATGTGATGTTCTTATAACTGGTAATAATTGTAGAACTAGCTATCAGTAGTATATGTGATATATGGCAAAGCTTGATAGAATGTTGAGGGCTGCTTGTATGATTCTTGTTTAGCAAGTGAAGTTTGTATAGATAGCATGACTATGTAAATTTATAATGTGCTTACTTTGTTCCTATCTGTTTAATAGTCAATAATTATATCTTTTGAATTTTAAATAATGCTATGTTCATGAACTCACTTGCTTTATGTTGAGTCCCAAATGTTTTACATTCATAGACACACATCCTAGGTGTCAAGTGATTGTAGTATGTTGTAACACCCGGAATTTTATTAAAAGAAGGAAAAGTGAAACACTTTAAAGTAAAGGGGGTTAAAGTGTGCAAGTGAAAAACTTGTCTATTATGGGTTCAAAAAGCAGGGGATGACTGCCCACACCCCCATTTCACTTCTGCTTTCGGCTGCAAGAAGAGAAGGAGCAGTTCAACCGGTTTTAGTGTGAGAAAGCTGAAATTCTCCTAGAAGGTGAGATTTTCTTGTGTTTTCTGCTCGGTTTTCAGCTGTGTTCAAGCTGCTGGACCAATTCTTACGTGTTTCTTGTGTTGGTTGCTTGTTTCGGTGTGTTTAGGTGCTAGAACTCCTATTTGCTCTTGGTTTGAAGAAGTCTTACTCGAAAGCTATTAAAAGTGAGTTCTAGATTCTCCTATTTTACTTGTTTTAAACTTGTTTGGGGCTGAAATGCATATTAATTGAATTTTTACAACCGAAGCATGAGTTTTCTGTGTTTTTGCATCTGATATGTATGCGATATGTGTGTTTTTAAATGCCTTATTTGATGTTGCGTAGTTGTAAGCTTTGTTCTAAGATTTTGGCATGTTAGATATATGCTAAGGATATGTTAGAACGAGGATTTGGAACTAGTGGAATAGCCTAAGTAATGTGTTCATCCGCATTTGTTGGAGTTCATCCGTATTTGCTGAACAATTCAACCACATTGGTTTTATGTTCAATAGTTAAGTATTTTTGTTCATCCACATTTGCTTTTGTTCTTCCGCATTTGTAAGTGTTCATCCGCATTTGTTGATCTTCATCCGCATTTGCTGAACGTTAACCACATTGGTTAAGTCCATTCACATAAGACTTAGCTCATCCGCATTTAGTATTGTTCTTCCGCATTTGGACTTGTTCATCCGTATTTGGACTTGTTCATCCGCATTTGGTTCACCCGCATACCTTTAGACAGTTAGAATATTTCCTAAAGACTTTCATCCGCATTGGTTTTTATTCATCCCCATTTCTTTGGGGACTTAGGATTTTTCTAAAGGATTTTTCTAAAGGATTTTTCTGAATTTTTGGGAATAGAGTTTAAGTATTAGGAACTTATGTTTAATGGAAGTTTATACTTGTTCTATGTTTTTACTATCTCATTTATCTTCTTTTGGGCTGCTTGTTATGGATAGTTATTATTATACTTCATGATATGTGATTATTAAAACAGTGGATATTTTAAAAGTATTATTCATAACCAAGTGGACACAAAGAAATAAGAGAAGGATAGTGGAACTTAATGAATGTTACCCCGGGCCCTTATAACAAATGGAAAGCCTTTCAAGCATAATGGAATGAGGCGCACGACCTTGTTCTCATTAGCTCAACTGATGTGTGGCTGATTCAGGATGTATATCTGGGGTCTAATCCTGGGGGTTGACCAACAAATCAATAGGACCCGTATTCATGAGCAGGCTTCGTGCCTAGTAGTGTGGGTCAACTGTCATTGGGTTAGCTACCATAATAAATGTTTGCCGACAGGGGTTCGGCATTTGTTGCCAACCAACAATATAGACTCTTGCTTTATGCAAACCTAAACAATGAAAGTGAAATATAATGGAAGAAAGAAAGATAATGAATTTTGTCTCCTAATGAATGATTACGTATATGATGGATGATCACCAAGCTTACCAAATGTATAATTTCTATATCATCAAAACTAGAACTCACTCAGCAAAGCTGACTTTTTATATGCATTTTCAGTAGGCAGGTAATGGTGTTGCTGGGAATGGCACGAGGCTGAAGCTACCTGGCAAATAAAGACTGGCATTCGTGACATGCTGAAAAGTTATTTTTGTTTTGAAATGCAACTAGATGTTCTTTTGTAACTAGCAAGAACAATGTATTTCTTGGCAAAAGTAATGGTTAATGCATGCTATGTTTTTTTAAATTATTCTGCTACAAAGTTTTCTTGTTTTGATGAATCTGAATGTGTTTCAATATGAAAGTGCTATGAATGACCAACTGTGGGGTTTCCCGGGAACGGGGCCTTACAAGTTGGTATCAGAGCCAAAGTTTAAGAGAATTGGGTAAAATAATTTCAACAACCTAAACTTAAACTGAAAATGAGACCAAAATGAAAGGATGCCAGCCCAAGTAGCTACATGCCATCATGGTAATTTTTCATAAAGTTAACAGGTATTATATGCGTGTGCTATTTGATTTATGTGCTTAGTAAATTTGGATGCTGATGTAGTCAGGATAGGAAATGCTTAGGAAATAGAGTAAAGTAAGTGGCTAATCACAACTGACCACTGTAATTAGGGACTTACTATACTTAACATAATCTGAGCTATTACCTTGAATGACCTTGTTAGTATTTGAATCTTATAGGAAGTAGATCTTATGGAGGGTAGAAAATCTGGGAAGGCAACCCGAGGTCGTGCTCGTGGCAGGCGTACTACTGGGCCACGTGTTACCAGGAGCAAAGCTAAGGCTCCCGGGACAGTTCATGAGGACACAGATCTCCATAGCCATTAAGAGGGCGAAGGATCAGCTACCCTCAAGTCTACGGTAAGGGATGCTATTGCTGACGAGGTCTACAATGTCATGCAAATGTGTTGCCTTTAGTGGTGACCAAAGTGTTAAGGGCTGTAAAGGAGGGTGAGAGAACTGATGATGCTGGGAAGAAGGAGAAAGCTGACAGAGAACCATCCAGCCCAAAGAAGGTAACTCCCGACGATGATAGTGAAGAGGAGAAGGAGACCGCTAAGGGGTGCACCTATGGGGCGTTTCAGATGTGCAAACCCCCGACCTTTGACGGTAACGGTAATGCTACTGTTGCTCATCGTTGGGTTCGAGAGATGGAGGCAGTCCTAGACATCAGTGAGTGCCGGGAGGATCAGATGGTGAAGTTTGCCTCCCATTCTTTCATTGACTCAGCATTATGCTGGTGGGACAATATTATCCAAGCCGAGGGGAAATAGTCTATAGCAAGGATGAGGTGGTCGGATTTGAAGGAAATGGTACTGGAGGAGTATTGTCCATATCGGGAGTTGGACAAAATTGAGAAGGAGTTCTTGGATTTGGAGGCTGGAAACATGACTCATCAAGAGTATACCTCTAAGTTTAATGAACTTGCAAGACTTGTGCCGGATCTAGTAACTCCAGAGTCCAAGAAGATTGAGACGTACATGCAGGGTTTGCCCGTGGACATTAGGAGGAACATGATAGTCGCTAGACTGAGCATGTTTAGGTCTGCGGTAGATTTGGCCGGAAGATTGTATGATGAGAGGGACCCGGTGCCAATTCAGAGGAAGGTTGAGAAGAGTTGGAACAAGAAAGGTAATGGGAAGAGGTTCAGGAGTGACAACTATAGGATCGGGGAGAAGAAGATGAGGATTGACGATCGTCGCCTAGGATTGAGTAAGGGGAACAACAGGAGGGAATGTAGGAAGTGTGGGAAGGTTCATATGGGTGAGTGTAGAGTGGGGGCGAATCGGTGTTTTAAGTGTGGGGGCGAAGGCCACATTGCTAAATAGTGCAGGGTACCGCGATGTTATCAATACGGGGAAGTAGGCCACTCGGGCCGAGATTGCAAGAAGGGTGGAGCAGGGATGTGACACCCTAAATATATCCCACATCGACCGTGGACAGGAGAGATTCCTGGTTCATAAGGAATGTCCGGTCTCTAATATCATCAACGCGTTTTGGGCGTATTGGCTGTGGATGAGAGGAGAACTCCACAGGGTGCTCAGGTGGCAGCAATCCAGGGATGGGAATGGGTGACCTCCCTGGGAAGTTTTCACCCGGGCAACCAAAAGCAAATCCATGAGCTCCTCGTGGGCAAAGCAGAAAATATTGGTGGTGTGAGAGGCCGGGTGTTACAGAATGGTATCAGAGCCACTCCTGTGCCGTTCGGGATGGTGGGACAAACTTCACCGGGTATGGTGAGTTCTCGGGCTCATCGAGGACGATGAATCCAAAGGGGGGTGATTGTGACACCGTAAATATATCCACATCGGCCGTGGACAGGAGAGATTCCTGGTTCATAAGGAATGTCCGGTCTCTAATATCATTAACGCGTTTTGGGCGTATTGGCTGTGGATGAGAGGAGAACTCCACAGTTAAGGGTGCTCAGTTGGCAGCAATCCAGGGATGGGTGACCTCTCTGGGAAGTTTTCACCTGGGCAACCAAAAGCAAATCCGTGAGCTCCTCATGGGCAAAGCGAACACTATTGGTGGTGTGAGAGGCCGGGTGTTACAAGGGAGCTCAGGGACCCAGACTATGGGTGAGAAAGGGAGAAGTGAGAGCACCAAAGCCAAGGCAAGGGAATTCAACATGACACGGGAAGAAGCCAGAGTGGACCCTGAAGTAGTTTCAAGTATGTTTTTTGTAAACCAATTGTATGCTTCTGTGCTCTTCGATTCGGGTGCTAGTAGAAGTTTTGTATCTGCCACCTTTTGTCGGGTAATGCATGGTAAGAATAAGAAGATAGACGTGCCCTTCCATATAGAGATGGCAATAAGAAAGTCTACCAAGGTGACTGATGTGATAGACAATTGTCTCGTAGAGTTGGACGGTCATAAGTTTCCTTCTAGATTGTATGTGATGGCCCTAGGAGGTTTTGATGTGGTGTTAGGGATGGATTGGTTGGCGGCCTACGAAGTGAACATCGTGTATCGAAAGAAGAGGATTTGTTTGACTGCGCCCGATGGCAGCTTGGTTACGGTACATGGAGGCAAGGAGTACACTACACCGGGAGTGATCTTGATGATCACGGCAGAGAAGTTCATGAGACGAGGGTGTGGTGCTTACCTGGCTTATGTGAAGGATGTGGATGCTACCGTGCCTCAGCTGTCAGGAGTGCCGGTAGTATGCGATTTCCCCGATGTGTTTCCCGCAGACCTACCAGGGGTCCTACCTGATAGAGAGATCGAGTTTCAGATTGACTTGATACCAGGAGCGCAAACCGTAGCCAAGGCACCATACCGGTTGGCTCCACTCGAACTCAAGGAGCTGATGACACAACTGCAAGATCTATTGGATAAAGGCTTTATTCGGCCGAGTATCTCTCCATGGGGTGCTTCAGTCCTATTCGTGAAGACGAAGGACGGTAGTATGAGAATGTGCATCGACTACCGTGAACTGAACAAGTTGACCGTGAAGAACCGGTATCCGTTACCGAGGATTGATGACTTGCTTGATCAGCTCTAGGATGCAAGTTAGTTCTCGAGGATCGATCTTCGGTCGGGTTACCACCAGCTAAAGGTTAAAGAACAGGATATCCCAAAGACTGCGTTTCAGACGCGATATGGGCATTATGAATTCCACGTGATGTCGTTTGGTCTAACCAATGATCCTGTAGCATTCATGGACTTGATGAATAGAGTTTGTCGACCGCTGCTCGACAAATCAGTAATAGTGTTCATAAACGACATCCTGATCTACTCAAAGAATGAGGGAGACCACGCCTGTCACCTCCGTGAGGTGCTGGAAACTCTAAGAAGGGAGAAGTTGTACACGAAATTCTCCAAGTGCACATTTTGGTTACACGAGGTGCAGTTTCTAGGCCATGTGATTAACCTACAAAGAATCATGGTTGATCCTGCTAAAGTGGAGGCGGTGATGAAGTGGAATTCACTTAAAACACCATCTGAAATCCGAAGCTTCCTCGGATTGGCGGTTTATTACAGGAGATTCATTCAGGATTTTTCCAAGATTGCCTCGCCGTTGACCAAGTTGACGAGGAAGGATGTAAAGTTCGAATGGGGCGATAGTGAAGAGAATACGTTCGTGGAACTAAAGAAAAGATTGACACAAGCCCCATTGCTAACGTTACCGGAAGGGAATGAGGACTTGGTTGTCTATTTCGACGCTTCTTATCAAGGGTTAGGGTGCATACTAATGCAGCAAGGCAAAGTCATTGCGTACGTATCTCGACAGTTAAAGATTCATGAAGTGAACTACCCTACCCACGATCTGGAGCTGGCTGCTATGGTATTCGCGTTGAAAGTATGGAGACACTACTTATATGGTGTCAAATGTATGATTTTCACGGACCATAAAAGCTTAAAGTATTTCTTCGAGCAGAAGAATCTAAACATGAGGCAAAGAAGGTGGTTAGAGTTGATCAAAGATTACGAGTGTGAAATCCACTATCATCCGGGCAAGGCGAACGTGGTGGTTGATGCCCTCAGTCAAAAGGAGAGGCGTGAACCGATTCGGGTGAAGGCTTGTCAACTGGTTGTGACGCCGGATGTCCTGGGTCAAATCAGGAAATTCCATGATGAGGCTTTGAAGGATGATTGAATCAACTCTGAATGGATGAAGGGGCAGGTAACAGATTTAGGGGAGAACACCCTTGGCGTTAGAACCCGTTTTAAGCGGATGTGGATTCCTCGTTATGGAGAGTTGAGGGGAAGGATCTTGGATGAAGCTCACAAAACTTGTTATTCTATCCATCCGGGTGCTACAAAGATGTATCATGACCTGAAGAAGGATTATTGGTGGCCAGGGATGAAGCATGACGTGGTGGAGTACGTGAGTAAGTGCCTGACCTGTTTACAAGTGAAGGCAGAGCATCAGAAACCATACGAGAAGATCCAACCCTTGGATATACCCGAATGGAAGTGGGAACACATCTCCATGGATTTCATCACTAAATTACCTCGCACTGCGAGAGGGTGTGATACCATTTGGGTGATTATAGATCGCTTGACGAAGAGTGCTCACTTCTTGCCAATCCGAGAGACTTACTTATCAGAAAGGTTGGCGAAGCTGTTCATCAAGGAGATTGTAACTCGCCATGGCATGCCGGTGTCTATTGTTTCTGATAGGGACACTCGGTTCACTTCCAAGTTCTGGAAGAAATTTCATGATGTAATGGGAATGAGGTTACATATTAGCACCGCTTACCACCCTCAGACAGACAGTCAATCAAAACGAACCATTCAGACCCTGGAGGACATGCTCCGGGCGTGCATTATTGATTTTGGTGGAAGTTGGGATGAACATCTACCGTTGGCAGAGTTCTCCTACAACAATAGTTATCATGCCAGTATAGGCATGCCACCGTTGGAAATGTTGTATGGGAGGCGATGCAAAACCTCGGTGTGTTGGGGTGATATCAGGCAGAAAGAGTTGGGAAGTATTGAGATCATTGAGGCCACGTCGGAGAAGTTGGAAAAGATCAAGGCCTTCATGAAGGCAGCTAAGGACCGGCAGAAGTCATACGTTAATAAGAGAAGGAGACCAATTGAGTTCAAGGTGGGTGATAAAGTTATGTTGAAGGTTTCACCTTAGAAGGGTATCATCCAGTTTAGAAAGAGGGGTAAGCTGAGCCCGAGGTGTATCGAGCCATTCAAAATCATTGCCAGAGTAGGAGAGGTGGCCTACAGGTTGGAATTACCCGATGAGTTAAGTGGAATTCACTCGACGTTCCATGTATCTCGTCTAAGAAAGTGCTTAGCCGATGAAGATATGATCGTGCCACTGGGAGATATCTAGGTGGATGAATGGCCTAATTATGTGGAGCAGCCAGTGGCCATCATTGACGGAAAAGAGAAGAGACTACAGAATAAAGTGGTTCCACTGGTGCACGTACAGTGGAGGCACAAGAAGGGATCCGAGTCTACATGGGAAACTAAGAAAGAGATGAGACAGCACTACCCACAACTATTTGAGGAGTGACAGGTTTCGGAGACGAAACCAATATAAGGGGGGTGGACTTGTAACACCAGGAATTTTATTAAAAGAAGGAAAAGTAAGTAAAGGGGGTTAAAGTATGCAAGTGACAAACTTATCTATTATGGGTTCAAAAAGCAGGGGATGCCCGCCCACACCCCCATTTCACTTTTGCTTTCGGCTGCAAGAAGAGGAGCAGTTCAACCGGTTTTAGTGTGAGAAAGCTGAAATTCTCCAAAAAAGTGAGGTTTTCCCTTGTTTTATGCTCGGTTTTTAGTTGTGTTCGAGCTGCTGGACCGATTCTTACGTGTTTCTTGTGTTGGCTGCTTGTTTCGGTGTGTTTAGGTGCTAGAACTCCCATTTTCTCTCGTTTGAAGTAGTCTTACTCGAAAGCTGTTAGAAGTGAGTTCTAGATTCCCCTATTTTACTTGTTTTAAACTCGTTTGGGGCTGAAATGCATATTAACTGAATTTTAACAACCGAAGCATGAGTTTTCTGTGTTTTTGCATCTGATGTGTATGCGATGTATGTGTTTTTAAATGCCTTCTTTGATGTTGCGTAGTTGTAAGCTTTGTTCTAAGCTTTTGGCATGTTAGATCTATGCTAAGGATATGTTAGAATGAGGATTTGGAACTGGTGGAATAGCCTAAGTAATGTGTTCATCCGCATTTGTTGGAGTTCATCCGCATTTGCTGAATAATTCAACCGCATTGGTTTTATGTTCAATAGTTAAGTATTTTTGTTCATCCGCATTTGCTTTTGTTCTTCCGCATTTGTAAATGTTCATCGACATTTGCTGATCTTCATCCGCATTTACTGAACTTTAATCACATTGGTTAAGTCCATTCACATAAGATTAGCTCATCCGCATTTAGTATTGTTCTTCCACATTTGGACTTGCTCATCCGCATTTGGACTTGTTTATCCGCATTTGGTTCACCCGCATACCTTTAGACACTTAGAATATTTTCTGAAGACTTTCATCCGCATTTTTTCATCTGCATTTCTTTGGGGACTTAGGATTTTTCTAAAGGATTTTTCTGAATTTTTGGGAATAGAGTTTAAGTGTTAGAAACTTATGTTTAATGAAAGTTTATACTTGTTCTATGTTTCTACTATCTCATTTATCTTCTCATGGGCTGCTTGTTATGGATAGTTATTATTATATTTCATGATATGTGATTATTAAAACAGTGGATATTTTAAAAGTATTATTCATAACCAAGTGGACACAAAGAAATAAGAGAAGGACAGTGGAACTTAATGAATGTTACCCCCGGGCCCTTATAATAAATGAAAAGCCTTGCAAGCACAATGGAATGAGGTGCATGACCTTGTTGTCGTTAGTTCAACTGATGTGTGACTGATTCAGGATGCACATCTGGGGTCTAATCCTGGGGTTTTTGTTTTGAAATGCAACTAGATGTTCTTTTGTAACTAGCAACAATGATGTATTTCTTTGCAAAAGTAATGGTTAATGCATGCTATGTTTTTTTTTTAAATTATTCCGCTGCAAAGTTTTCTTGTTTTGATGAATCTAAATATGTTTCAATATGAAAAGCGCTATGAATGACCAACTGTGGGGTTTCCCGGGAACGGGGCCTTACTTATGTGGAGATTATGGACTAGCTTATAAAGAAACAGAGGTATAGTACGCTACTGAAGATCTGGATCTCTAGTATAGTTAAACTAATGTATTGGTATTATCTATGACAGATGTACAATACTCCATTATGATTAATTAAAGTTGGACTTTTGATGTAAGCACTATAATTACTATGTGTTCTATATAGGTAATGCGTGACACTCCCCAGAGTGTGTCCTGATATGCGAACGTTACGAAATCAAATTGCTAGAATAATATAAATTGACGCGTGAAGAAATTTAATCAAGTATTCATGCGTTTTCGGGCTAATATTGAAAGTATCAAAATATTAAAGTAATTTAGAATTACATTTTACTATCGAAATCGGATTGCTACAATAATAAAACTAAGTCTGGAATCAGGGAAATACTAAATTTATACACATAAATTGAGGTGTGAATAGATTTAATCTAATATTCACACGTTTTCATTCTAAAAATGGAAAGTACCAAAATATTGATGAAAATTAAAATGACTTTCTGCTATAGAAATCAGATTGCTAGAACAAATACACATAAATTTACGCGTAAAGAGATTTAAACAAATATTCATATGTTTTCAGCTAAAATTGAAAAGTCCCGAATAATTGACGAAATTTAAAATGATTTTTTACTAGCAAAAACATAACCATAGATCAATAAAACCAAGTCCTACAAGCTGGATAATACTTAATTATACACTTAAATTGACATGAGGTTCTCTATGCAGATAGAGAAGGAAGGGCCAATAGAGAAGAATGCTGAAATGAGAGTTGCATTTTGTAGCGTCGACGCCTCATCCAAATGAGACTTGGAAAGCGAGATAGGGCCTAATTGGGAGGCAGGAAGAAGATTACACGAGTGGTTTGGGTCGGAATCTCTTTGACTTTCTGGTTCCATAGCTTTGACTCCTCCCCAGAAATAGTAATAGGAGGGAGCCGCTACTTCACGGAAATATTCACATGTTTTCGTGCTAAAAATGGGAAGTGTCGAATAATTGACGAAATTTAGAATGAATTTATACTAACGAAATTAGATTGCTAGAACAATAAAACTAAGTTGGAAGCTGGATAATACTAAATTTATACACATAAATTGCATGTGAATAGATTTAATTAAACATTCACATGTTTTCAAGGCAAAAAATGGAAAGTACCGAAAAATTGACGAAACTCAGAATGAATTTTTACCAGGCTAAATCGATTGTTAAAACAATTAAACTAAGTATGGAAACTGGATAACAATTATGTATATAAAATTATTCGACACTTTCTATTTTTAGCCCCAAAACACATCATTATTTGATTAAATCTATTCATGTGCAATTTATGTATATAAAATTAGCATTATCCAGCTTACAACTTAGTTCTATTATTCTAGCAATCTGATTTTGCCATTAAAAGTTATTTTGAATTTCACCATGTTTTCTGTACTTTCTATTTTTAGAGCAAAAACTTGTAAATATTTGATTAAATTTCTTCACACGTTAATTTATATGTTTAATTTTGATATTAATCATCTGTTGGATCATATGAGGCTGGTGCAACCAAAACAACACTTAGAACAAATTTTGTGTACAAATTGAAGAAGTCTTCAGAAGACAAAACTACTGTTCCGCAGCTATGTTAAAGATTTTCCGACGCATTATGTCTGAAGAGCTTTCGGTGGAAAACTAAGTCTTCTGAGACTAAGTAGTTTTCCTTCTGAAGTATATGAAGAACTTCCGAAGGATAGAACAAAGTCTTTCGTAGATCAAGCAGTCCTCCTTCCAAAGTATTCACACTTAGAAGATCGAAGACAAAGTCTTCAGAAGAATAAAGTCATAAAGACCTGTAGAAAGTTTGGAAGATGTTGTTTCTTCCGAAGTATAAATGGCCTCGGAAGAACTTATTCTTTCGAAGCCATTTAGCTTCGGAAGAATCAACTATGAACCAGTGGACAAAAGTATGGTCTGTCTGACAGACTCTGATACACTGCATGGTGCTTTTCCTAACTCATGTAGTTAACCATACTTTAATCCACTGTTTACCTTTTCAACTTAGTATAGATACCATCCTTAGTTGGTACCAAAAGGTAAGTCATGGACCTGTCATGACTACCTTATGTAGGATATTATTTTATCTTAGATATCTTACTTCTAGTAATGTAGTATTTGTCTAGTAATAGATTCCAGCTGGTTTTCCAAGTATAACCGGCTGTAGATAGTAGTATATATAGTTTCTCATTGTAACTTATCTAGCATGAGCTTAAGAGTCTTGTAATACTGAGTTGAGAAGTAATATATACAAGTATCTTGAAAACCATTCTCTTGTTCATTAACTTCGTATATTATTATCAACTTTAGTTTGAGATTCTGTGTTTCATCGATCAAGTGAGACTTAGTGAGTTCTGTGTTTAGAGTCAAAATCGATCCTGCAATTGGTATCAGAGCACCCAGGCTCTTGATTGTGAGATCTAGCCATCCCAAATCACCCTTGTTTCTTCACACTCACTCACCCACCTCACTTTAATGGATCTTAACCATAAATTTTCCGAGTCTGAAATGGGAACCATGACCAAGGCTCCTATCATCACTCCTGATGATTTTGGAACCTGGTGCAAACGTATTGAAGGGTTCATCAAGTACCAAGATAGCCGCATGTGGAAATCTATCACTCATGGTCCTTACATTCCTAACGTAGCAGCCCTAGCGGGTAATGGTGCCATGATAGAGAAGGCCATTGAAGACTACTCTGATGAAGACTTCAAGAAAATAGACATTGACTGCAAAGCAATGACTGTTTTGCTTACAGCCATACCAAACTCCATAATGGTTGGCTTTCAGCAATGCGAGTCAGCCAAAGAACTCTTTAATGCTTTGAAGCTGATGTACTCTTGTTCCACTGAATCCAAGGTGTCTAAGAAGAATGTACTGAAGCAAAAGTTTGAAAACTTCACATATATTGTTGGTGAGACCTTGAGCCAACAATACTTTAGGTACATGAACTTGATCACCTCTCTTCAGTCTATGGGAGTGGATCTTCAGAAGAGAGACATTGTAAGGAAATTCATGAGTGCACTTCCTCATGAATGGATGTTCTATTGTGTTTCTATAAAGAGAATTGAGAATCTTAACACTCTCACCATGACTGAACTATACGGAATCCTTGATGGATACCGTATGGAGATGGAGACTCAGAAAAGCCAACTGATGAACCGACCCTCAAATCCTTCTGTAAGCAATGCTTTACATGTTGCTAAAGGATCAAGACAACCTCAGTTGTACCTGAACTATCCCCAACAGCCATCATCTTCCTCTGGGCCATACATCACTTTCCCTGAGACACCCAGGTCTCAACAAGCTCAACACACTCCTTTTCAGGATAGTTGTGCCTTTGTCTCAAGAAGTGAACACTCTGGAGATTTTCAATTCTGCTTTGATGATCTAGAGTGTTTTAGCCCAGATGACATTGAGTACATGGACATTGTCCAACAGATGGCTCTCTTGACCTACAAAGCAAAGAAGTTCTTCAAAAGAACAGGAAGGCAGTTCCCTCAGAATCCAACCAATAGAAAATTTGGATTTGATAAAAGCAAAGCCAAGTGTTACAACTGTAACCATCTTGGTCACTTTGCTAGGGAATGCAAAGCTCCAAGATCCAATCCTAGAGCAACTCAAGCCTCCCAACATCCTACCACCTCAAGGGATGCACCAAAACCTACTGAGCAGCAAATTACGGCTGTTGCTCAAGAAGTTGACTGAAGCTTCATGGTGCAAGATGTCACTCCTGCTCAAGCTCTCATGGCTGGAACTGAAGACAACAAGGTATATGAAAACCTCTGTACTCCAGCTTGTATTGCTAAGGTTAAACTTTATCAGGATTACAACAGGGAAACTAAATCCGACATTGAGTCCTCGAACATCCTAAAATCTGATTTCAAGGAAGCAAAATCTGACTATAAACTCAAAATTAAAGAGTTAGAGAAAAATGTTTCTTCTTTAAAACATGAACATACAAACTACAGGACTCAAATAAAGGATTTAATTTCTAAGTTGATTGAGGCTCAAGCCCAGCTAGTAATAGCTGAGGCTAAAGCAAAGAAGTATACTATTGAAGAGCATAACTTCAACACCATCATTGCATCATCCTCCCACTCAAAGGTGTGTTACCAAAACAAAAGTGGGTTGGGAACCAATGAAATTGTTCCACCATACTCTTATGTATCTGTTAGATAGCCAAGATGTGGCACTCATGAGCAAGAGGTTCCAACTGCTGACCCACTACCCAATGAGCAAAAGAATGATGCAACTATGGTGACTACCACAGGGAAGGATAAGGTAGAAAACTTCATTCCCACCGTTGATGTCCTACCCCTAACCACCAAAGAGAGAAAGAACAAAATCAAGGCGGCAAAGAAAACTGCCAAGAAGGTGACTGAGTCTAGGATGAAGATAGATCCTAGATAAAAAGGTGTATTCATTTCAGTCGGATTCCAAGTGGTTGGAAACTCTAACCCAGGAAAGGAATGTAGTACCAACATTCGTATCCAACTGAAGGATCAGAAGTTAAAAGGGAAAGCTATTGAAGAAAAGGAGTGCAAAAACCAATTGCCATCATGCCTCATCAAGAGTAACATTGAGTGCATAATCTGTGGTCTGCATAACCACATGGCTAAAGATTGAGAAGAAAATCATTCTTCCGAAAGAAAAATAGCTTCGGAAGACAAGCCAAAGAACAAACAAAGGAACAAAAGGAATCCTTTGAAATCTTCCGAAAAGAAAGTAGTCTTGGAAGAAGGTCATGCTACTCAATCCTCTTCAAGATCATCTACACTAGTCAAACATACGATGGTACGGAAGAACAAAACAGATGCTAGAGCCAGTACCTCTTCCTCACAAACACAAATTGAACCCACTTGCCTATACTTTGGTTCAATTAAATCACCTACATTGGAAGAACCCAAGACCAACTATGATTGGGTTTCCAATAGTAACTAATCATGTCACTTTATATACAGGGACATCCACATGACAAAAATGGAAATATATGGATTGTGGACAGCGGATGCTCCAGGCACATGACAGGGAACAGATCTCTTCTTCAATAATTTGAACATTTTGATGGAGGTCCTGTTCAGTTTGGAGGTGAAGCCGGAGGAAACATTTCTAGTAAAGGTAGTGTATCCAATGGTAAGTTAAAAGTTGACAAAGTAAACTTTGTCAAACAGCTTGAACACAATCTGTTAAGTGTTTCTTAATTCTGTGACCAAAAGCGCCAAATGCTTTTCACAAAACATGAGTGCATTATCCTCAAACCCCGGATGATAATTCCTCAGGAATTGGTGCTTCTTAGATCTCCTAGGAGAGGGGATATGTACGAGCTGGATATGAATAATGCTTCCCTATTTGGTGAAGTATCATGCTTTCTTTCCAAAGCCAATGGTGATGTGTCAACTCTTTGGCATAAAAGAATGTGCCATGTTAACTTTAAAATCATGAACAAGTTGGTTAAAAATAATTTGGTACATGGTGCGCCTAAAAAAGGAGTTTTTCTGTAAAGACAACTGTATTGCTTGCCTTAAAGGAAAACAACACAAGGTCACACACAAATCCAATGAAGTTAACTCTATCACCACTCCATTACACTTATTGCACATGGATCTTTTTGGTCCCACAAGTATAATGAGCATTGGAAGGAAATCATACTGCCTTGTGATTGTTGATGATTTTACAAGATTCACTTGGGTATTCGTTTTAAGAACTAAAGATGAAACGGCTGAAACTTTAAAATCTTTTATTCTTAAAATTGAAAATCAAAAGGATCATAAGGTGAAAATCATTAGAAGTGATCAAGGGACTGAGTTTAAGAATCAAGTTCTTGACTCATTCTGTAACTCTAAAAGGATTGCCAGACAATATAGTGCTCCTAGAACTCCTTAACAGAATGGTGTTGCTGAGAGGAGGAACAGGACACTTATTGAGGCTGCAAGAACAATGTTAGCTAATTCAAAGCTGCCTCTAACTTTCTGGGCAGAGGCAGTCAGCACTGCATGTTATATGCAAAACAGAGTTCTTATTGTTAAGCCTTATGGGAAGACCCCTTATGAGCTATGGAAAAAGAGGCCACAGTTCATTGGCTTTCTTAGGTCCTTTGGTAGCAGGTGTACCATACTCAACACAAATGACAATTTAGCAAAATTTGTTAAAAAGTCGGATGATGCTATCTTTGTTGGATATTCCTCCAACTCTATTGCTTATAGAGTATATAATATCAAAACTCAACAATTTGAGGAATCATCCAACATTGTTGTTAATGAGCACACTCCTTGTGTTAGAGGAAATGGACCTAAATACATTTTTGATTTATAATTCTTTCCAAACTATTCCAAACCATCTTGTGAGAATGTTTCAGCTGGAACAAGAACTCAAAGTGACCCATATGAAGATCAACTGTTTGAGCTACCCTAACCTATTTCCAGTTCTCCAAGAAGAAATAAAGAACAAGCTCCCTCTACTGAAATTCCTGAAAGCATGAGTATCTCAGGAAACAAAGGAGCTTCAACAATTGTCAACTCACTAAGCCTTATAACCCAAAAGTTGACAATTCAAGCACTCAACACCAAGCTGATGAAGACAGTGACATGGAGGAACATGCAACTATTGATGCTGCTTCATAGCATACTGACATTGATGATGTCACTCATTCATTCAATCAGTCCTCATTGAATGAATATGAGACATCAGCTGGAGAAGGTGTTTGAAGTTCTGAGCAAAACTTCTCAAACCTAGACCTATCTATGCAATTAGATGTGATTCCTAGGTCAGGATACATAACACTCATCCAGCTGAAAACATCATTAGGGATGTATCTGAAGGCGTGAGAACAAGAAGTCAGACCCATAATGGGAATGTATGCTTGTACTCATGCTTTCTCTCTCAATTAGAACCAAAGAAGGTAGAAGAAGCCCTCAAGGAAAACAATTGGATTGAAGCTATGCAAGAGGAATTGCTTCAAATCAAGAGGCAAAAGATATGGAACCTATGTCCTTTGCCACCTGGTCAAGTCCCTATTGGCACCAAGTGGGTGTTCAAAAACAAAAGAGATGATAGAGGTTTGATCATCAAGAATAAAGCAAGACTAGTTGTTCAAGGGTACACACAGAAAGAATGCATAGATTACACTGATGTCTTTGCACCCATTGCAAGACTTGAAGCTATGCGAGTCTTCCTTGCTTTTGCAGCATCCAAGAACTTCACAGTCTATCAACTTGATGTCAAATGTGCGTTTTTGTATGGGAATATAGACAGATTAGTCTATGTGTGTCAGCCACTGGATTTGAAGACCCACAACATCCTAACTATGTGTGCAAACTAGATAAAGCTCTTTATGGGCTGCATCAAGCACCTAGGCTATGGTATGAGACTTTGTCTCAGTTTCTCCTTAAAAACAGCTACACCAGAGGCACCATAGACAAGACATTATTCATAAAGAAATCTGGGAAGGACATGCTACCTGTTCAAGTCTATGTCGATGACATCATATTTGGTTCCTCAAATGACCAAATGTGCAAAGACTTTGAAAGCATCATGAGAAAGAAATTTGAGATGAGCTCCATAGGAAAGATGGATTTCTTTCTTGGGATTCAAGGGAAGCGGATGGAAGAAGGATTCTTTATCAATCAGTCTAACTATGTCAAGGACATCTTAGAAAGATTTCAGATGAAAGACTGTAGACAGCCAAGACACCTATACCCAGAAATCACAATTTATGTCCTGATTCTGAGGGGGAGGATACTGATAAGCATCAGTGTAGGGCAATTATTGGATCTTTGATGTATCTCACAGCTAGTAGACCTGATATCATGTTTGCAACTTGCATCTGTACAAGCTATCAGGCTGCTCCCAAGGTTTCTCACCTAATTGCCATCAAAAGGATTCTTAGATACCTCAAAGAAGCTCCCAAACTAGGTCTCTGGTATCCTAAGAATAAGGATTTCAATCTCTATGGGTACTCTGACAGTGATTATGGTGGCTGCAACATTAACAAGAAATCCACATCAGGAGGATGTCAATTTCTTGGTGGAAGGATTATTTCCTGGCAATGCAACAAGCAATCATGTGTCTCTACATCAACTTCTAAAGCTGAATACATTGCTGCTGCGAGCTGCTATGCTTAACTGCTATGGATTCAAAATCAGATGTTAGACTATGGATTCAACTTCATGAATACTCCTATCCACATAGACAACACGAGTGCTATTTCCATTACAGAAAATCCAGTCAAGCACTCCAAGACAAAGCACATTGACATCAGGTATTATTTCATTCGAGATATTCATGAGAAACACTTGATTAAACTAGTAAAAGTTAATTCAAATGATCATTATGCTGACTTGTTCATCAAAGCCTTTGATGAACAAAGATTTAAATACTTAATCACAGCTATTGGGATGATTAACATTGACTAGTTTATTTCTTTTGAAAACCTTTTCAAAATGTGTATTGTTTATGTTGTTTAATTACAATCTAAGCCCTGTTACTAAAATTTTTCTTCTAAGTGGAAATTCTTTAGAAAAGAAATTTACTCTCGAAAGAGATCTTTATATTTTCCGAAGGTAAATTCCTTCACTTTAGTACTCTTCCGAAGAATTTTTAACCTCGGAAGCACACTTGATCATAGATCAGATTTACTTCCGAAGGCTATTAACTTCCTCTTGGAAGAAGTCTTATCTCTCGGAAGCAACTTTCCCTTTAGAAGAAAACTTTTACTGTGTAACGGAAACCTTTGGGCCCCAGTATGTAAAGATTAAGATCTTTTCGGAATATTTTAAATTATCTACCTTGCCGCCGTACTCAAGTACACTCTCAAACTGTCTTTTCACCTTATCTGCATGGTCTTTTACCCCCTATTTAAAACTTCCGACTCTCTTTCTTTACCCTTTTTACCACCACTGACCTAATACTCCCATTATCTTATTCACTCTCTCTCAAATTCCTTCAATCCAACCATACTTTCTTACAATGGCTCTCAATCCTCAACATAACCAAGTCATCATCCTTGATTCTTCTAAGGATGATGACTTTGCCCCCATCATCAATTTTCTATTTCACTCCACATACTTTACCTCCCTCAACGTAAACCCCACCATATACTCTAATCACATGGCTGAATTTTGGGCAAACGGTCGTTGTGAAACTCTAAACGATGAGAGGGTCATCAGGTCGAGAATCAGCGAACAAGAGATCATCATTTCTATCTGGAGCTTCATGACGAAGGCGCCCCAACTGAATTCCCCAAATCTGAGTTAGCAAACACATACACTCAGATGGGATATGGTGGTGATGTACACAAGTCTACTGTCTACAAGTGTAATTTCTTTTACAACTGGAAATTATTATTGCACATCGTTCTACACTACCTATCGAACAAATCAGGGGGTTGGGATCAAATCCCATATGATCTGGGATGCCTAGTCCATGGAATGGTAAAAGGCCTTCTCTTCAACTATTCAAGGTTTGTGCTGAACAATTTACGAGAAAATCTTATTCGGGATTCATATACCAGGCGATGAACCCACACCAGACCTCCCCACTCAAATGCCAACTACTTCTTCCCACCCAATAAATTTACATACACCAGACGCCCCAAGCGAACCCCTGATCAATCTACTCTGATTGATCAAGTCCCTACTGTTCAAACCAAAAAGGCTCGAGTGGAACTCAGGGTTCCCACTCAACTAGAGGTCACACCTTCCTAAACCATTGACCTTATTATCAGTATTGAGTCTCCTCAGTCTTAACTTGATGAGCCCAAAACCCAAGTTATTAGCCCTTAGGGTGAGTCCTAACACTCTCCTGAGCAACCAAAAAGGGACTGCCACATCATTGGCACATCTGCTATTACAGAAGAGCCATTAGGTGCTAACCAAGGTCCCGGGTCATTAGAATTAACTTCTCTATCCTTCACTGACCTTTTAATCCAACCTGATGAGGATATTATGTTTCATCAGGGCCATGATGTTGATCTACAATACATCTCTCAAGATCAACTTAGCCCTAGGGAACCTCTAATATCTAGCCAACATCAGTTTAGCCAAACTGAGGCGAGTCCAACTGGTGTGGAGGTGACTCAAGTAGACTCAGCCGCCACTACTGAGAGTGTCTCATTGGCCTCTCGGGAAAGTGGTGACATCAGTGTGACTGAGTCTACGGCAACCTTGCCAATTGATGTTTCTGAAAAGGACATCAGTAGGGAAGGGTATCCATGGCATCGAGAAACCATAGCTGGTGGTGATGATGAACATGCCAGGCATGTTATCTCATCTTCCTATGATTCTTCAAAAGAAGATGAGGGTAGACTGCAACTCTTTATCAAAGACCTGATTTCTAAAGTCTCAAACCTTGAATCAAAGGTTAAGACTTTAGAGGACGGGTCTGCCACTCAGCAACTTAAGATTGAATATCTCAAGGCTAATCTAGTTGAGACATAGATTAAGAAGTCTGTCAGGCACGTACCTATTCAGGTTTCTTTAAGTTCTTCCTCCAGCTCATCTACTTCTCAAGATAATGCTACCAAAAAGGGGAGAATGTGCAGAAACAACATCATGAGGAACCCACTTACCCCATAGCAATAACTTCTCCTGATGCCTTATCTATCTTTTACCCCCAACAGCATCACCCTACAATAGTCTTCCCTCAACCAGCTCCCATTACCTTTCAAGTGGACCAAAGGATGCTCATAGATCTTAATAGGTTTCTAACCAAATTTCTATTGAGCTCCTCCATTAAACAACCCTCCCCTGATCTAGCTATCGCCTACTTTGGAGCTGAAGAGCTTTAAAGGCTGAATGCACCACCTACCTCTAAAGAGGAAGTTGGTCAACCTAAGGTCTCTACTAAACCCAAGATTAACTTCGAAGGGGATGTACAGACTGATGGCCCAGCAACTGATTTGGATGGGACAGGTGATGCAGTTCCAGTTACTTCCTAGGAAAAAATCCAAGCTGTTGAAGGAATAATTGGACTATCTTCATTGTCTAATGATCTGTTCATCACAGAGGCAATCCTTGAACTAGCCTCTGAGATCAACAGTGAGGACTTCCTTACAACCCCTCTCTTACAAGAACCACTACTTCAAACACCCTCACTCCAACCTGAATCTTCTGAACCTGAGTTCCCTAAGGCTGAATCTTCCTCTGATCCTAAAGGGAAGAGAAAGCTTACTGCTGAGGAGCTACTAGAAAAGGAAAGATTGGAGAAGCTAAAGAAGAAAGGTAGACTTGATACTGGAAAGTTGTTGGCTGCAAGTAGCAAAGCAGCAACAGCCGCCAAAACAAGTCTTAACAATAAAAGGAGGGTGGAAATCATTGACAGGCTCATCAGCCTGGGAGTAGCCAATAAAGAAACTCTTCAACTCCCAACTGATGAGCTTGTGAAACTAGAAAAGGCAACCTTGCTGAACAAAGAAAAGGAAGAAGCAGCAAGGTTGGCCAAAGAGGAGGAAAAAAGGAAGAAGAAGGAAGAAGCCATGGAAAAGGAGAGGATGGAGAGAATAGCCTTTCTCTGCAATAGAGGCTATTCTCAAGAGGAGCTGGCACCTCACCAAAATGACATGATCTTGTTTCTTTTTCACAAAGAACAAGATCTAATCAATAAGGAGAGGAAGAAGGCTGCTAGGGAGAAGTTGAGAGAGAAGAGAAAGAAAGAGGAAGAGGGAGAACTTGTGGCTGCCAAAAAAGAGGGAGACAAGGAATGGATGAAATCCTATCTCCAAGCTCACGGCTTCTCCAGCAGGCAAGTAGGTCCCATGTCGATCAAGACCCTACAACGACATGTTAGCAACATCAAAGCTGACATTCGCTTAGGAAGAAGGCAGGAGGTTGCTCAAACTCCTAGTGTTCAGAGGATGGCACCCAAACCAACACCCAAACCACTACCCAAAACACAACCTACACCTTCTCCCTTCCCCATCAAAACAGAACCTTTCACCCCTGAACCTTCTCCATCAACCTTACCTATACCATCACCCACTGCTTCCCAACAATAACCACCACCACCTATCCTACGACCCAAAACACAACCATGAACCTACTCAAAAATTAAACCATCCTCTGGTCCATCAAAACCCCTAACATTGGAAGAATTCAAGGAGATAAAGAAGAAGCTCACAAATTGCACAACACTGAGCGACATCTCTTGTGAGGAAGAGTCCATCCAGCTGACTTTCATTGATGGCTCTTCCAGTTCCCTCATAAGAGATGCATTCCTTGATCTTCCTAGAGGAACACTGGACCAAGCTCTTCAACTTCTTGCAAAAAATTCAGATACTCTCAATGAAGTAGAGAAGAAGTTAAAAAGAATGCTGGTGACTCCGCTAGACACTAGGAAAAGGGACAAACTGCCAACTAAACCCCTCAATCCTAGAAAGCAAGTTGTCCAGTGGAGGTTCGATAAAGATTCCCACAACTTTGCTGTGGAAAGGGAGAATGATGAAGTTACCAGGGCTGACACTTCATCTCTGCTACATTCCAGCATATTTGATATTACTGAGTTAGCAGAGAAGCCATTCTCCAATCCCTCCAACTCTGAGATAGCTGCTCACATCAGAAATCATTTAAGCAGCCTTCATCTAGCCGAGCTCACAAAGAAGGCCAAGATTAAAGAAGAGTTGAAAAGGAGAGCACAGGATATTGAAGAAGGCATAACCATAAAAGGGAAGACCTTTTTACAGATGGTTGAGGGCCCCCCTTCAGATCCTATAGTTAGATGGGAATATGACTAACTTTCCCATCAACTAACTCTCTTCAGAGGGATGCAACAAAGAGTACATGTCATTCAGAGCAATTAACTGGATTTATTATCTAAAAATGACCTGTACAAACTCCTCACCACTATATCAGGGAAAAACAAGGAGAAATATAGATATCTGCTTTCCCTGGTGTTGAAGGCTTTAAAGAGTAGGAGGAAGTGAAGTTTTGGTAGCATTAGCCTACGGGAGTTTGTTGGATCATATGAGGCTGGTGCAACCAAAACGGCACTTAGAACAAATTTGTGTACAAATTGAAGAAGTCTTCCGAAGACAAAACTACTCTTCCGTAGCTATGTTAAAGATCTTCCGAAACATTATGTCTGAAGAGCTTCCAGAGGAAAACGAAGTCTTCTGAGACTAAGTAGTTTTCCTTCCGAAGTATATGAAGAACTTCTGAAGGATAGAACAAAGTCTTCCGAAGACCAAGCAATTCTCCTTCTGAAGTATTCACACTTAGAAGATCCAAGACAAAGTCTTCCGAAGAATAAAGTCATAAAGACCTGTAGAAGATTCGGAATAAGTTGTTTCTTCCGAAGTATAAATGGCCTCGGAAGAACTTATTCTTCGGAAGCCATTTAGCTTCGGAAGAATCAACTATGAACCAGTGGATAAAAGTATGGACCGTCTGACAGACTCTGATACACTGCATGGTGCTTTTCCTAACTCATGTAGTTGACCATACTTTAATCCACTGTTCACCTTTTTAACTTGGTACAGATACCATTCTTAGTTGGTACCAAAAGGTAAGTCATGGACCTGTCATGACTACCTTATCTAGGATATTATTTATCTTAGATATCTTACTTCTAGCAATGTAGTATTTGTCTAGTAGTAGATTCGAGTTGGTTTTCCAAGTAAAACCGGCTATAGATAGTAGTATATATAGTTTCTTATTGTAACTTATGTAGCATGAGCTTAAGAGTCTTGCAATACTGAGTTGAGAAGTAATATATACAAGTATCTTGAAAACCATTCTCTTGTTCATTGACTTCGTATATTATTATCAACTTTAGTTTGAGATTCTGTGTTTCATCTATAAAGTGAGACTTAGTGAGTTCTGTGTTTAGAGTCAAAATCGATCCTGCATCATCTTCAAGACTTAGTTTTATTGATATATGGATATGATTTCGTTAGTAAACAGTTTATTTCAATTTTCGTCAATTATTCTATACTTTCTATTTCTAGCTAGAAAACACTTGAATATTTGTTGAATCTCTTTACGCATAAATTTATGAGTATAAATTCAATGTTATCCAGCTTCCAGATTATGTTTGATTGTATTAACAATTTATTTCACGTAATAAAAAGTCATTCTAAGTTTCCTTAATTTTTTCGTAATTTCCATTTTTAGTCCTGAAAACATGTGAATATTTGCTTAAATCTATTCACATGAAATTTATGTGTATATATTTACTATTATCCAGCTTCCAGATTTAGGTTTATTGTTCTAACAATCCGATTTCAATATAAAGTCCTTCTAAATTTTGTCAATTTTTCGTTACTTTTCATTTTTAGCTGGAAACGTGTGAATATTTGAATAAATTTCTTCACGTGTGAATTTATATGAGTAATTTCAGTATTCTTGGGCTTCTAGACTTAGTTTTATTGATTCATGGATCTGATTTTGTCAAGAAAAAGTGATTCTAATTTTTGTCAATTATTCGACACTTTTTATTTTTAGCAAGAAAACGCTTAATATTCAAATTCCAGACTTAGTTTTATTATTCTAGCAATTAAATTTGACCTGTAAAAAGTCTATCTGAATTTCGTTAATTTTTCGGTACTTTTCGTTTTTAGCTAGAAACCATGTGAATATTTGATTAAATTTCTTCACGCATCAATTTATATGTGTAATTTCAGTATTTTTCGGCTTGCGGACTTAGTTTTATTGGTCTATGAATCTAATTTCGTCAATAAAAAATGATTTTAATTTTCGTCCGTTATTCGACACTTTCAATTTCTAACAAGATAACACTTAGGTATATGATTAAATATCTTTACGCTTAAACTTATGTGTATAAATTCAATGCTATCTAGCTTCCATACTTGGTTTGATTGTTTTAACAATCGATATTGCCAGGTAAAGTCATTCTATGTTATCCAGCTTCCCAGAATAACTTTTTACTAGACGAAATCAATTGTTAAACCAATGAAACTAAGTATTGGAAGCTGGATAACATTGGGTTATGGTAATTAAGAATTTTGATATTTATGACATAATTTTGTTATTAACTAATGACATATTAAATCTTATATAAGTATTATAATATAATTTATTTGGTTATTTGATGACATATTATTTAATAAATGATCTTTTTTGTAGTATAAGTAATTATTAAAATCAAATTGACAAATATATGATTTTTTAAAGATTCATTACGGAATTCAATGACAAAAGATATATTGCTGTATATTAATGATCTTTTAAAATAAATAAAACTATATAATTCTTAAAATTAATAAAAAAATCAAACATAACTTGTTACATATTAATAGTATTATTTTATAAATATCAATATATTTATACTATATTGTAAGACAGTTTAAAAAGATCATGATTGTTTGTTTACATTAACTTTTAAGATTTTTAGCTCATTTTAAATGAACTTCTCCCACAATTTTTAGTTGGCTATAAATTTTTGTATCACACGTTTATATATTTTTGAGAAACGATAATTATATTATTTTTAATTTGAGTATGACATTGCTATAAATTTTTTAATTAAAAATAAATACACATGTTGTGTCGGTAGTTGCATCGCACTGACAACCATCTATATAAAATAAGCAAAAAGAAAGGGGAAGGGGGGGGGGGGGCATACACGAATGCTAGCGAGCTCATTTGTTGTTACTGATTTTCGTGTTGGACATATGTGATCAAGCAACAACATACAATAACATTAACAATGTTGTATGCACCTAAACAACATACAATTGTAGCTTAAGTTTTTAAAGAAAATTTATTAAATATATATTATTTGTTAACTAGTCCAGATACCCGAATATTACGACAATGCTATTGTAATTTGTAATATTTCGTTTGACGACTTATACATTACAAGCAAGTCAAGCCCCAACGCACTTTTAAGTTTTAAAAAATGTAACATATTTATAAGTAAGATGTTTTCTAAAATAATTAAAGTATTGAACTCAATCTCAATCAAACAAAAGAAACATTAAGAAATCACATAATTTAATTTACCCTCTAAAAATATTTAACAAAACCTTGATTGAATCATACACAACTATGCCCTATAACCATAGTTTGGCCATTATCTTTATAAGTCAAATGTTTTCCACATACTATTCTACCCATTTGATAACACATACTTTAGGTTGCAAACAACAAACTATAAAGTTTACAAGCCAAATATACTTTCAATGACTATTCTACCCATCTGACAGATGCACACTTTAGGTTCATACATTTAGGGTATAAGATGAAAATCATCCAAGAACCATGGAAATTTTGACACATTTGCATGGCTTGATGAGATAATGGCATTACATACTTGAAGCACATTTTGTTAGAACAATTGCTGTTTGGAAAGTAGCAGGCATGCTTAGCGTTAAAGACCATTTTTTGCCTACAAGAGTTAAGGGACTCAATGCATATGGGTGGTCTGCATTGTGGAGGCTTGTGTCACTATGTGAGCTCTCTTAGAGTTCAACTTCAAGGAGTAAGTGTGGTACAGGGGTGAGGATTAAGCATTTTAAGGAAGGACCAAGGGTCACTAAAGATGCACCATAACACATTGCTTTTACATTGTATTCCTAACTCATTCTTGGGTCATAGATTTATGCTCATAATTATTTGATGTAAGATCTTATGAAAACTTGAAATAGAACATGTTCATGAGAAACAAGTTAAATGGTTCAAAGTTTCAAACATATATTTTAATCACTTTCAAGTGGGAAAAATTATCAAAAAACATTATTAAAAAGAAAACATGTTGATTGGGTCAACGGATACATGTCATATCCATAATATGTTGGATGTTAAAATTGTACTGGAAAATTGTACCTGAATGATGTATTCAAAATAGTTTTTCATTTTTCATTTACCTAACCTGGAATAATGCTATAAACACTTTCAAGACAGACGGCCCCGTAAATAACCCTACTCCAACTGTAAGCCCTTACTTGAATTCCTATTAGTTAAAAATTTATACACATGGCATTAGAGAAATTAGTGACATGAAACTTTTAATAACAAACAAACAAAATTTAGTGAAGAATTAAAAAACACTTATGATAACAAATAATATTAAAAATAATCTAAAATAAACACACATACGTATTTCTACATAAGTAGACATGCACACACATTAGTTTTATTGGAATTTCTAAATGGTAGTATTTCTAAGAGAAATAGGTTAAGGGTTAAGATATTTTGTGAAGTATATAACACATTTATTAGAATTCAACTTAATATAAAACATAGAATCAAGATAAAAACTAAGAATGGGTGAAACCTCCTTTGGAGAAAATCATCATTGATCATTAAAAAGTTAAAGCATAATCAATATTAAGCTTAGAATCCACAAGTACAAAAGCAATTAGAGAGAATGCATAGTATCATAAGTACAGTGGAGTGATAATTATGAGTGTCAAAAGAGCTAGTTGTCATATATTAGTGTGCATACATTTTTTTTACCTTATCAAAGCTTGAAACTTTAGTCTTTGTCTTATAACCTAATGGTTTCCTTTCAATGAGTAGTTAACATCTGCTATATTACACTTACAAAATGAATACCATTTGCTTTGATAACACACTGTAACAAATAACTAATGTTGGGTGACTAACAATTTAAAATTAGTTTAGAACCACTAGATCTCAGCTCAATTATATGTTCATATACAGTACTCAACCAAGGCATCCATCATATGCTTCATAATTATGTACACCTTGTGCTCTTAAGGAAAAAACATCTTAGAACTCAACTAATCAATAATTCCTTGTAGCTATAAACCCTAGTTACACAAATATAAATCTTACATTGTAAGATGCATAATACCCAAATACGGTATGTTGTTGCATGTTAACCATGTTAACTGCCTCCTTTTGTAATTTTCACGCGAAAGAACAATGGCATTGCAAATACATGTAATCCAAGAAATTATATAAATAGATAAAAGTTTTATTGAACCAAAAAAGATTGGTGATGCTTGAAAGCAGCAAAGACGTCATTAGGATTTGTATTCTTGAATAAAGCCTAACCTTAAAAAAAGGATAGATGCTATGTTGCTAATTTCCAAATCCATATTATTAACATTGTACTTTACATAATTAAAAACGTTTCATTATTAGAAAAAACAATTTAATGACACAAAATCACAGAACTTTCAGAACTGATGAACCAAAGGTAGCAAAAGTAAAATGAAATGAGAAAGGGGTAGGGTTTATGATACCTGTTTGTGTTGTTGATGGACGGATAATTAACTTCGTTCCAACATGCGGAATCGATTTCTTCTGAACTCAAGTATCTGATCATACAGATGCGGGGTATCAAATCAAGATGATTGTATCTGAATAAACAATTGGGAAAACCGTTAAAATATAAAAATAAAAAAAAAAAAAATTTAGATAAAATAAAAAAAGTGGACCGAACTTCATTCCATTATAATCAACCAACATCGACGTACTTGATGGAATCAAAGCTTCGCACCTTGAGTTTGATATCTCAAGCTAAAAGTATAAAATGTACAAAATACTTTCGATAACGAATTGTAGTACTACCTTTTTAAGGTGAAATCTTTCCTCGCAACTAAAATAAATTCATCAATAGAATTAAAACTAAAAAAGTATCTACAACGGTGATGAACAATCTTTGGACCTTTTTATCAACTTTGCAACAGTTCTTATATCCTTAAGAGCTAAATATGTCCCTGCATAAAGCAAACTACATAAAAGAGATGCAAACCTACCTGTTTTTTTTGGATAATCAGAGTGGTTTCAAAGTAATTCAATTATAACTTAAACATTAAAATGCATAATTAACACTAAAAATGCACATCTTTAACTACAATTGAGTTACATCTCTATGTATCTGTATGCATGTCCAAGTACACAAATTACTAATAATGTTAATAAACTATCATGTCTTTGCATAAAGCAAACTACATGAAAGAGATGCAAACCTACCTATTTTTTGGATAATCAGAGTGGTTTCAAAGCAATTTAGTTATAACTTAAACATTAAAAATGCATAATTAACACTAAAAAATACACATCTTTAACTACAGTTGAGTTACATCTCTATGTATCTGTATGCATGTCAAAGTACACAAATTACTAATAATGTTAATAAACTATCACAAAAAAGCATACACTCATAGAACTATTACATAGAAGCAGAATTTGCACATGAGCAAATCATCACTAAAGGAGCCTTTCAATTACTTAAATGCAAATCATCACTAAAGGAGCCTTTCAATTTTTGTTTCACTAACGGCTACCAAGGCACATGAAGAAATGCAAAATATATTATACTTCATCCTCTAGGATTTTAATTTCCAAGGGATCATACTTTTTAAAAGAAATATGTTTAAAATCAAAGTCCAAAGATCTACCTATCATCATACTACCTATAATGAAATACATAAGATTCAAATCGAGTTGCTTAAATACTATAAAAATCTTGCCTGGGTTCCTTCAAGAACCCACTGCCATCACCTAGTAAGGCTGGTTCCTCTCCTTGCCGACCATCATCACCACACACATTGTACAACATTGTCAACCTCCTGATTTAACTTGTCGTGGCCGTCAAGGGTCACCATGGTAGCCCTAGCAACCACTGTTATGACATGTGTAATTGTTATTACCCCAAATTGATCCCGAGGTAGAAAGTTGCATTCCGAGTATAAGTAAACATTGGAGGTTTGGGGGATTGTAAACCGACACAAACATTCAATGGTGGTTTCATGCCACTTATTCATTGAATGGAGACTCAGCCGCTTTAGTTGCTGCACGGTTGAATGGGAGCCGTTTCAGTTGCAGTTGCTCTGACGGTTGAATGTGCTGGTAACAATATTGTGACGGGCGCGTTTACAAACGTTGTGAAATTCCTTTTTTACCCTAAAGTTATGTATTATATAGTAGTAGAGATATTTGATAAATAATAACTAAATGATAATTTAACAATTAAAGTGCATTATTAATATCTATTTATGAGAATTATATAGCTAATATACATAGTATGTGATTTTATAAATGTATCTATATTTTCAATTTGTGGTATAAATATAACACATATTTATCTAAATTAAGTATGTCATATCCTTTTAGAATATTCCACATAATATTTCATTTTTACGAGGTTAGAGGTGTGACTTTCTGAAACGACAAGAACCTAAAATGATATTCACAGGTTTGGGTTTCTATAAATGGGTTCGGATTAAAATATTAGCAATAAAAGTTAGTAATGTGTTCAAAGCAACATGTTCAAAGCAACACGATAGCTTAAAATATTAGCAATAAAAGTTAGTAAGGTAAAAGTAAACTGCACACAAACAAAACCACGTTAGACATATAAAACTGTAATAATAGAAAAAAAAAGACAACGTGAAGTCTATAGGTCTAAGGTACCTTTAAATAAAATAAAGGCTAAAAAAAGACCTAGAGAAAGTGATAGGTCCCTACTACTACGAACCTAAGGTATGAAGCGCCCAAGATTAGTTTTACTCTACATGTATCCTATAAATATCTAGCATGTATCCTACGTCTCCAAGAGTTTCTATCACCAATCATGTCCTCTGAGAGATGCACGTCTATGAGATCCTTTCTAATCTTCTCCTCCTATGTCATCTTGAGATGGTTAAGCCATGTGTGTAGGAGACAATCGACCCATAAGGAGTGTGGAAACTCTAACAATGGACGAGAAAGCTTGAAACTCTAACAGTCGAGTGATTATCATAAGTGTCAAAAGAGCTAGTGGTCATATATTAGTGTGTATACATTTTTGTTTACCTTATCAAAGTTGAAACTTTATTTTTCTTCTAACCTAATGGTTTCCTTTTAATGAATACTTAACATCTGCTATATTACACTTACAAATGAATACCGTGTGCTTTGATAACACACTATAACAATAACTAATGTTGGGTGACTAACAATTTAAAATTTGTTTAGAACCCTAGATCTCAGCTCAATTATATGTTCATATACAGTACTCAACTAAGGAATCCATCATTTGCTTCATAATTATGTACACCTTATGCTCTTAAGGAAAAAACATCTTAGAACTCAACCAATCATTCATTCCTTGTAGCTATAAACCCTAGTTACACAAATATAAATCTTACATTGTAAGATGCATAATACCCAAATACGGTATGTTGTTGCATGCTAACCGTGTTAGCTGCCTCCTTTTGTAATTTCCACGCGAAAGAACAATGGCATTGCAAATACATGTAATCCAAGAAATTATATAAATAGATAAAAGTTTTATTGAACCAAAAAAGATTGGTGATGCTTGAAAGCAGCAAAGACGTCATTAGGATTTATATTCTTGAATAAAGCCTAACCTTAAAAAAAGGATAGATGCTATGTTGCTAATTTCCAAATCCATATTATTAACATTGTACTTTACATAATTAAAAACGTTCATTATTAGAAAAAACAATTTAATGACACAAAATCACAGAACTTCAGAACTGATGAACCAAAGGTAGCAAAAGTAAAATGAAATTGAGAAAGGGGTAGGGTTTTATGATACCTGTTTGTGTGTTAATGGACGGATAATTAACTTCGTTCCAACATGCGGAATCAATTTCTTCTGAACTCAAGTATCTGATCATACAGATGCGGGGTATCAAATCAAGATGATTGTATCTGAATCAACAATTTGGGAAAACCGTTAAAAATAAAAAAATAAAAAATTTAGATAAAATAAAAAAAGTGGACCGAACTTCATTCCATTATAATCAACCAACATCGACTTACTTGATGGAATCAAAGCTTCGCACCTTAAGTTTGATATCTCAAGCTAAAAGTATAAAATGTACAAAATACTTTCGATAACGAATTGTAGTACTACCTTTTTAAGGTGAAATCTTTCCTCACAACTAAAATAAATTCATTAATAGAATTAAAACTAAAAAAGCATCTACAACCGGTGATGAACAATCTTGGACCTTTTTATCAACTTTGCAACAGTTCTTATTATCCTTAAGAGCTAAATATGTCCCTGCATAAAGCAAACTACATGAAGAGATGCAAACCTACCTGTTTTTTGGATAATCAGAGTGGTTTCAAAGTAATTCAATTATAACTTAAACATTAAAAATGCATAATTAACACTAAAAATGCACATCTTTAACTACAATTGAGTTACATCTCTATGTATCTGTATGCATGTCAAAGTACACAAAATTACTAATAATGTTAATAAACTATCATGTCTTTGCATAAAGCAAACTACATGAAAGAGATGCAAACCTACCTATTTTTTGGATAATCAGAGTGGTTTCAAGCAATTTAGTTATAACTTAAACATTAAAAATGCATAATTAACACTAAAAAATACACATCTTTAACTACAGTTGAGTTACATCTCTATGTATCTGTATGCATGTCAAAGTACACAAATTACTAATAATTTTAATAAACTATCACAAAAAAGCATACACTCATAGAACTATTACATAGAAGCAGAATTTGCACATGAGCAAATCATCACTAAAGGAGCCTTCAATTACTTAAATGCAAATCATCACTAAAGGAGCCTTTCAATTTTTTGTTTCACTAACGGCTACCAAGGCACATGAAGAAATGCAAAATATATTATACTTCATCCTCTAGGATTTTAATTTCCAAGGGATCATACTTTTTAAAGAAATATGTTTTAAAATCAAAGTCCAAAGATCTACCTATCATCATACTACCTATAATGAAATACATAAGATTTCAAATCGAGTTGCTTAAATACTATAAAAATCTTGCCTGGGTTCCTTCAAGAACCCGCTGCCGTCACCTAGTAAGGCTGGTTCCTCTCCTTGCCGACCATCATCACCACACACATTGTACAACATTGTCACACTCCTGATTTAACTTGTCGTGGCCGTCAAGGGTCACCATGGTAGCCCTAGCAACCACTGTTATGACATGTGTAATTGTTATTACCCCAAATTGATCCCGAGGTAGAAAGTTGCATTCCGAGTATAAGTAAACATTTGGAGGTTTGGGGGATTGTAAACCGACACAAACATTCAATGGTGGTTTCATGCCACTTATTCATTGAATGGAGACTCAGCCGCTTTAGTTGCTGCACGGTTGAATGGGAGCCGTTTCAGTTGCAGTTGCTCTGACGGTTGAATGTGCTGGTAACAATATTGTGACGGGCGCGTCTTACAAACGTTGTGAAATTCCTTTTTTACCCTAAAGTTATGTATTATATAGTAGTAGAGATATTTGATAAATAATAACTAAATGATAATTTAACAATTAAAGTGCATTATTAATATCTATTTATTGAGAATTATATAGCTAATATACATAGTATGTGATTTTATAAATGTATCTATATTTTCAATTTGTGTATAAATATAACACATATTTATCTAAATTAAGTATGTCATATCCTTTTAGAATATGCCACATAATATTTCATTTTTACGAGGTTAGAGGTGTGACTTTCTGAAACGACAAGAACCTAAAATGATATTCATAGGTTGGGTTTCTATAAATGGGTTCGGGTTAAAATATTAGCAATAAAAGTTAGTAATGTGTTCAAAGCAACATGTTCAAAGCAACACGATAGCTTAAAATATTAGCAATAAAAGTTAGTAAGGTAAAAGTAAACTGCACACAAACAAAACCACGTTAGACATATAAAACTGTAATAATAGAAAATAAAAAGACAACGTGAAGTCTATAGGTCTAAGGTACCTTTAAATAAAATAAAGGCTAAAAAAAGACCTAGAGAAAGTGATAGGTCCCTACTACTACAGAACCTAAGGTATGACGCGCCCAAGATTAGTATTACTCTACATGTATCCTATAAATATCTAGCATGTATCCTACGTCTCCAAGAGTTTCTATCACCAATCATGTCCTCTGAGAGATGCACGCCTATGAGATCCTTTCTAATCTTCTCCTCCTATGTCATCTCGGGTCCGCCTCTGCTCCTTTCTCATCCATTATTAGAGTTTCCACACTCCTTATGGGTCGATTGTCTCCTACACACATGGCTGAACCATCTCAACCTTCCCTTAGAACTTCATTTCTTATCATGTCAATCCTTATGTGTCTACACATCCATCTCAGCATTTTCATCTCAGCTACCTCCAAACTTCCGGCTTGTGTCTTCTTGATAGCTAGCAATTGGTTTCATATAACATGGCTTGTCATACTACAACTCTTAATCTATGAAGAAAATAAAGCTACCGAAAACTCAAAGATTCAGCACCGGCTATCGGATCTGTCTTGGCTGTTCCACTCAACTATTTCAATTTCGTGAGCTTGGTCATAGGAGCCACTATTGTGCTAAAGTTCTTAAAAAAGTGGCAATAGAACGAAGCTAATCCATGGAAGCTCCAAATCTATTGGATGGATTTTGGAGTAGGCAAATCTTTAATGGCTTGTACTTCTTTTCATCTACTTAGATGCCTTTGGATGAACCAAAGTATCCTAAAAAGGTGACATGTAGAGAGAAAAGTTCATATTTATGAAGATTACCATATAGTTTCTCCTTTGCTAATATACCAAACAACCTCTGCAATTGCTCCTGGTGTTCATCTTCAGACCGACTATACACGAGTATATCGTCAAAGTACACCACAATAAACCTGCCCGAGAAATGGTTTTAGAACATGGTTCATCAATTGCATAAAGATACCTGGTGCGTTTGATAATCCAAAGAGCATAACAAGCCATTCATACAACCATCTTTTGTTTTAAAAGTAGTCTTCCACTCATCTCTTTCATTAATTCGAATAAGGATAATCACTTCTTAAATCAATCTTTGAAAAGATCTTAGACCGTGAAGCTCATCCAATTAAGTCATTCAATCTAGGGATGGGAAATGATACTTAATAGTGATTTTATTGATTTCCTAGCTATTTACACACATCTGCCACTCCCATTTTTTTGGAATGACAAGAGTAGGTACAATACATGGACTAAGGGACTCACGAATGAGTCCTTTATTAACAACTCCTCACCTGCCTTCGGATCTCTAATGTTTCATGTGGGGTTGGTTCTATATTCCGGTTTGTTAGGTAAACAGAAACTAGTACGGGTCGATCCGGTGCTGAATAGTTATGCAACGATGGTAACCTTGAAGGAATGTCAGCACGGAAGACATGCTGGTAGGTATGTAAAAGAGACTGAGCAAATGGGTGTACTTCACGGGTTAGAGAGATCCCTTTGTCATCTTAACCCATCAGAATCAACTCTTGAAAGGCAATAAATTCATGTCGAGCAGCTTTCAACCGATTATTCAATGGCAGTGGTGGTTCAGTAGGGTAAGTAGAGGGTGGAATATGATTCAAATGCGATTCATCTATCCCCGTGGCTGAAAGAATAGGTATTTTTTATAACCCATCATGCATAAGTTTTCTATCAAATAGCCAAGGACAACCAAGTAATACATGACATGCGTCCACGAGAATCATGTCACAACAAATATTGTCTTCATGTTTTGGCCAATGCTAAATGATAATAAAGTACGATGAGAGACACAGATACCCTTACCTTGGTTTAGCCATTGAATAACATAGGGTGAAAGATGGGGTTTGGTTGCCAACTCCAGTTTAGAGACCAATGTTTGAGAGGCTACATTCGTGCAACTGCCATAATCAATAACCAAGGTGCAAACTTTGTCGGAGATGGTGCAACGCGTATGGAAGATAACTTCACGTTGCAAATTATCTTGCCGCTTATGTTACCATTAAGTGCTCGCCTAACCACTAGACACTCACCACCATCTTGGAGTAGTACTTCAACATTGATATCACAGTGAAAGGGCACTTCAACGCAATATTGCCTTGTCGATTTGTTTAAGCATACAGGCAATAGAGGGAAGAATGAACCACTGAAATAATTTCTTAGATATTTCTTTTGATATAGTTATAGGACTTAGCATTATGGTGTGATAGATTCATCATAGGTCATGAACCATGTGGTCTTGACACACGTAAAACACGTGTTCTCCTCTACTTCAAAGTCCTCTAGTGTAGTAATTCTTGTCGGGGCACTCGAGGTGCTATGGCCAAATCCTTAGCACCGAAAAAAAACAACGTGAACTCTCATTGGGGTGGTAGCAACTTCTGTGGCATTTTGTGCTTTAGGGTTGGAATGGGTTTAACTTTAGAGAAGGCTTTGGCGTTTGAACGAACAAATTTCATCTTGCCCTGACCTTTGTTGGAGATATACTTATGGGACACAACGGATTGTTCCTCCAAGGTAGATTAAGGGTATAGTTCAACATGTGCAATATTTGGTTCTAGTCCCCCAGGTAACGAACCAAAGTTGTGGCTCATCTTCGGTAAGTCATTCTTCATTAGCAGGTGTTCGAAACCATGGGTATACTCTTTAGCTGATCGGCTCCTTGTTTCAAGTTATGAGCTGGGAGAAGCTAGATTGAAGGTAATAGGTTGGCTATCATTTTTGCTTCAACAATTTCTTATCTTTGATAATGTCTTCACTTTTGATTTTTCCCAACCGTTCCCTTTTTGTGCACGTATTCGCCCACAAGTCGAAGCATATTTTTGAAGTTTAAGTGCTATGATTTTTACATTGTTTTCTTCAATGAGCTGCTTGTAATCAAAAACCCGCTCGACCATGTCACCATTCAATGAACTCGTCCGGGTCAAGATGACCATCATACTCTTAAATATTGACCTTAACATCATTAGAAAACTATGGCCCGGTCCGCACCTGATTGTGAACCCAAAATCCCTTAGTGTGGTCGACATCATCATACCCTTCTGACTTTCGTCGCGGTGGTCTCCAACCCGAAACAGTTAACTCTGGATCTGGTCCTGCATTGTTTTCATATGTTGAGTCATTTCCGCTTTTCGGCTTCAAGGTTATCAACGATTCTTCAATGACACTGCTACTAGTATCCATGGATGTAGATGGTGGTAATCAAGCATCTAGTGGAAAGAAAATGAATTGAACCCAAAGCTCTGATAACAAATAATGGCTAGAGACTTAGATATTCAACCGTTCGAAAAGAAAATCAAAGGCAACGGTAATCAACGGAGAACCGGGATACAAAAGTAAAACCACCCGGTTCATTAGTTGGGAAACCAAAACATGAGTTATGATACAACAACACCACCGGAACCGAATGATGGTCCACAGTTCATCTCAACAATAAAAGACGACAATTTTATTTTTATTTTTTTTTGAAAATTTCACTCCTTTCTTTCATTCATTTGTTTCTTTAAATAGAAGATTACAAGAGCAAAGTAATATGGGTTTCTAAACATAACGTTCAGCTTTAAATGGAATGTTAGGAGACTGTAACCTGAACACTTGGGAATATCCCAGACAACAATAGATGTGCAGTGCATTCTGGTTGACAAAGTTGACGGTTATTCTCATGTTTAACATTCATTGCAAGCATCCAGCACCGATTGTAACATCTTCGTTGCTAAACATCCGGAAACTGGAAGTAGAAAATAAAAATGGTTATTTGAGAAACTAGATTTCACTTTAGAGTCGGACTCGTTAAAAAATCAAACGCGATAAAATGATATAAAGACAAATTTCAGAAAACGTCCTTTAAAGTTTATAGGAAATTACAGGTATCATCTTTTATCTTCAAAAAATACTCTAATTATCATTTATGTATACTTTTCATAACAGATTACGTCCTTTAGACTAACGGACGTAATTTTCTCCGTTAAGTCAAGGGCATTTTAGTCTTTCTACCTCTTAAAGAACTATTTTTGAAACTTAAACCTAATTTAAAGGACGTTTTTCATAATTAGCTTTTATTTCAAAATTGTTATACATATATTTTTTAAATTATTTTATTTTAATAAAGATATACAAGTAACAATATTATAAAATTAACAAATTTATAATAACTTTTAATAATATAAATTATAATTAGTTAATAATTATTTATTAACTAATTTGAATTTATATTATTAAATTTGCATAATATTATTATGTTAAATATAAAATTTAAACACAGAAAATTTTATTAATTAAAAACCATTATATATTACTAATTATCCTATACATCTGCATGATTGTACCTTACCTTTAGTGGCTGTATCACTTTGTTTTTTTATCTATAATTTTTTTTTTTTAACCATAATACTTTGACATTCCCTAAACTATCTCATAGAAGTAATGTTTAATTGTCAATAGAAGAACAAGGCAAGGATGTGACGTAGTAAGTTATCCGCGACAAGTAGGATGTTTATGCTATTTACTTCACATTCACTACGGGCCATCTCAACTTTCAATAAGAAAATGAAAAAAAATAATGAGAGTGGGTCTTGGTTTGCTCTCATATAATCTAGGAGAACACAATTAAAGTGAATAGCAATACCCACAAACAGGAATCATGCGCTAAGAAAATGTTAAAAGAGGCTGATTTGAAACATCCAATATCATGAACAATCTTATAGAAGTAATGTTTAACTGACAATAGAAGAACAAGGCAAGGATGTTGAAGTAATAAGCTATCGGCGACAAGCAGGATGTTTAGTTGTTTACGCTATTATAGCGGTGTCGACCCAACTTGGCATATTTGGTCGATGTAGTAAGCCATTATATCAAGCCCCAAAAGAAACTCACTTGCAAGCGATCTAACAGACACAAAGGTATGTCAAAGGCACCGTGAGCTTTGGGATTATATATTGACAAGTAAAGAATTTAGTCAGTTTTACTGACAGTCAAAATATCAGGAACGTGTTTTACTATGGAAGCGCCCTTGCTATCAAAAGTAAGCTACCGTGGCTCTGTCTTCGTGTTAAGCCAAGTTCATGGTAGCCAAAACAATTGTATGTCAAGCCGTTTGGCATAGAGAGCTCTTAATTAGGAGAAGTAAAAAATAAAGCTTAAGGTTGATGACGTGTTAGCAATTTCATTAAAGAACACACATACCATTTTATTTGGTAGTGTATAGAAAATGAGCAAATCATATAGACCATTTAGTGGTGATAAGCGACGTGTAGATATCTTAATGAAGTCTACCACGAGAACTAAATTCAAAGGAAAGCACGACTTACTCAACATGTCAAAGTTAAGGACCCATGATCCAAAGTCGGTGGCGGGTCTAAGGCTTAATCAAATAAGTTAGTTTGAATAGGGTATGCATCTCCTACTTTGTGGAGATCGGAAACTTAGTCTAAAATAGTTCTTGTATATCAAGTTAAGTTAGGTTATATATACTAAAGAGATGGGATATTGTATTTAGTTTTTAAATAATATTCAGAATAATATTACTTGCAAATAGTTTTGGTTTGCAATAGTTTTGTCTTTGCATTCATAGATTCTAGAGATTAAAAAAAAGCATGTGTAAGAGCAAGAAGGTCGCTGTAACAAGCAAAAAACAAGAATGGAGGAAGAAATATATAACTCACACGTCATAAACGTTGACACTTTGTGTGCTCACACACGTACACATGCGCGCTAAACAAGATGGCCTCACAAACAAGCCAAGCATGAGTTTTCAAACCAATATTTGAAAACTAAATCAAGATGGAAATTAGAAACACAAGCATGCTAAATAAATAAAATGAACATAAAACTAACCTGCATATGATCATCATGCAGGACCATTAAAAGAGACTTTTACTTAGTTAACACACTTGGAGGATTTTTAGGATCATTAACAATTCAAATGGGGAACTTAGAACTTAAACTGATGATACAATGCACAACATAAGTAAAGTAAGAGCAAGAACACAAGAAATAAATTTCAAGGAAGTAGTATATTGCTTCTTAGGTTCTATTACAAGTGTTTGCACTGATATTTGAAATACAAGAACCTTTGACTCTTTATACTAAACCTACAACCGTAATATGCAAAAAGATAGTTGGATGTGACTAATCTAGACAACAAGATTAGCCTAAAGTCAAAAGGCAGATTGTCTTTTGACTAATGACTATGACAGGCCATAGCTCACAGACTTTCCTATTACAAAAAGCCAAGAAAGAAACAAATACAGAAACTTGCAGACAAAGACCTTATCTACTTTATCATAAAGCATGGAAGTTTCACCATTTATGATAGTTAGTGAACCACCAGAGTATGCAGCGGACAGGGGGTTGCTTTATGATAAAGTTGACAGAAAAGATGTCTTTTCTCTCTCTTCTAAAGTAATCAGTCTTGTCTTTATTCAGCTTCGGAAGACTTTGTCTTGAGAGCTTCAGAAGACTTCGTCTTAACCTTCGGAAGAGTTGAGTCTTTGGCTTTGGAAGACTTGACACTTAGTGTAAAGTTTCCTTAGTAATTTCTTCTGAACATTGGCTTCGGATGATTTTACACTTAGCATTTTACTTGAGTGTGTAAAACTTCTGAAGCTAGTTCTTCTTTGTTCTTAGTGCATGTTGGAAGACTTGGTTGTTTTGGTATCCTTTGGTTACATCAGCCTCATAACTCAGAGGTTCCTACAAACTCCCCCTAGGCTGATGCTACCAAAAAGAGAGGTCTTCAGAATGGGATAGTCCACATGAGGATCTTTAGAATTCCTTTCTTCATCAGCAGATCAGGATTCTTCAGACCCATGAAGTACCTTCTCATTTCATAGAGATCATGCAGAGGAAGTTCAAGCATGTCACTAGTGAAATACATGTTGTTCTCCCTGATCTCTAGTGACATACCATCTATCAGGATCTTCAACAAATGTCCATGATAGAATTGATCTTCCAATAGAGAGAGGCTCTACTATGATAGGAGTTGGTTGAGAGCCCTCTTCATGCACTTCCTCAGGATGTTCTGACTCATCCTGAGTTTAGGAGGTGGATGCCTTTCTTATTTCTTCTTCTTAGAGGATCTTCTTCTGGCCATCCTTTTTCCTCCCAGATGATTTTAACTGAGAGGGTTGGTCTTCAGTACCAGGTTCTTCAATGGATTCCCTCTCAGTTGGGATCTCCTCTCTCCCAGGTTCAAAGGAGAGGGAGGAGAGAACCCTGCTGTGGATCAGAAGATGAAGTTGGCTGTTGTGTAGCTTCAGGTGTAGGTTGTGTTGTCTGTAGGTTCAACCTTTACCTCAACTTCAGGTTGAGCTTATTTGATGGTGAGTGGAGATCCACAAGCTCTCCCTTTTAATCTTCTGCTTGATCACCCTTATGTGCTCATCCATTATGGACAGAGACATGGGACCAAGCCTCCTTCCGGAGAACCCATACAGCTTCAAGAAGCTCATCATCTTCTGCCTATATGCAGACTTTTTTTGACTTTACTTGATGATGGCTCTTGACTTGGCAGCTTCTTCCCTTCCATTTTCCTAGCAGCTTGCCTATCTCTTTGGCTTGCTCTTCCAGCTGCTTGTTGTATTCAAACAGTATGTAATCATATGGCAAGGGAAGAAGTGCATGTGCCTGGTAGAGGCCTGTGGCACTCAGGTAGTTGATCATCTTTTCTTTTCTTCTTCATTAACTACCTGAGGTTGATCAGCAGCCACAGCCTCTGACTCAGGGCTTTCTTGAACTGAGGAGAGGACAAGAATATTCTTGTATATTCTTTTTCTTCTCATTTCCTCTTTATGCTTGAGGGTCAAGGCTGCATCCTCAGCTTCCTTCCTCTCCTTTGACAACTCAGTGTCAGCCAGTTCATTTAATTCCTCTATGGGGAGAGAGATGAGTTCATCTATGTTGTAGTTTTGGTCCCCAGATAATTAAGTCTGGCTGCCCTTAACTCATCTTCTTAGTGTTTGGAACATGGCAGTCAGAATTGCAGCTTGCATGAATCCTGGGGAACCACTTGAACTCTCTCCCCTCAGCTTCCTCTTCCTCTCTCTTTCTTTTCTTCAATCTCCTCAGCAGTTAGTTTTCTTTTGCCTTTGTCAAGTACTGATCTTGATGACTCAAGCTGAGGAGAGCTTGGCCTTCATTGCTGGATTCGCAATCAAGCTCTGGCCAGAGAGAGGTTGTGATGCACCATCACCAGCTGGTGCCTCACTGAGGGTATGGGGTGCTGGAGGAGATGTTGTCTCAAGGTTCACAGTCTCAGCCTCTGGGCCTTCAGTCAAGGCTTTCCCTTTGAAGCTAATCTTAGGGTCCACCTCAACATCCCATTGACCAAAGGCTTCAACTGCTAGCCTCTGTCTATATAGTGCTGATCTCCTTTTGAATTCTTCCAGCACCCAATCTTGAATTCTACTGGCTAGTCTGGCAGCTTGTCTGTTGTTGCTTGGGTTGACAAGTGCCAGATCTACCAGATTTATACCCTCATAGAAACTCAGGTTTGAAATGTTTAAGTTTCTAGTTAACCCTGAGCTTAGAGAGTACAAGAGCTTTCCTTTCACTGTCATACCCCAACCCCAGATTGGGTTCTCAGAAGGGGCAGACATTGCTCTTGGTACTCCCTCCTCAAACAGTTGTTGTATTAACAAATATAGATCACTGTTTAGAGGAGGTTGCTGAGTATGGACAACTGCAAGAGAGGATGGTGAGTCCTCTATGTCCATACTCTGAGAGGAACTCCCAGGTTTTGTGATTGTTAGGATTTTCTCCCCCTTTTTGGTAGCATCACCTTCTTACATAGGTGAGCTGGGAGATTGATCCATGACATCCACAGGTTCTTGTGGACCTGGATGAGTTGATCTCATTGTCTCTCAGCTAGCTTACCCTTGAGATCGGTGATCTCAAGTTACTGGTCATTGACCCTTTTTGCAAGATAGTCACCTGAGATTCCAGGTGAGCTATCTTGGACACAAAGTAGGTGCACATGTTTGAAAGTTTGTGCACCTTTTGTTGCAGACTCCCCTCATCTTCAGATGAAGAATCATAGGGGGATGAGAGGATTGGACCTGAGTCTTCTCCCTCATCACCAGCATAGGTTTCTTGGCTGCTGGATTTCCCCTGCTCTATGATAATTCAAGAGGCTGGGTTGCCGTGGTTGAGGTCTTAGTGATGTAATCACTACCAACAGTGAAAGCCTCTGCCACATGGATCTCCTGGACAATCTGAAGGAGATCCACCTCAGTTTGTGGTGTCTGATGTGGGCTAGAAGTGGGTGAGGAGGAGTACTCATCTCACCTCAGTTTGTGGTGTCTGATATGGGCTAGAAGTGGGTGAGGCAGAGATTCACCTTGAGTGTGGGTGGAGAGGAGAGATTCATGGTACCACTGAAACCCAAATCTTCATCAGAGTAGAAGTCAAGGCTGGGCATAGGTTGATTAAGATCAAGAGGCTGGGGATGGTAGCTTTTCCCTGAAGGTTGATCACCAGAGTGTTAAGACTCAGAGTGATGGCTTAAGGCTATTTGAGGAGGTATGAGCTCATCAGGCTGAGCATGAGGAACCTCAGCACTGATTGTGTCAAGGATGGGAGTGGTTTGCTCCTCAGGGGAAGGGAGCTCTAGTGTCGACTTCCTCCTATGTGGGTTATGATATGGGGGCCTGCATATGCTCAATAGCAGGTGCAGGGGTTCGTTTGGATTTTCTTTGGTAAATGAGGGTAATGGTTGGCTTGATGGTGGTTGAGATGTAGAGGGTGGGTGGTTGGTCATCACTAGCTGGTGCTGCTAGGATGTCACCCTGAGCAATGAGCTCAAACATTTTGGGACAAGGGCTGTTTCTACCCCTGAGAACCAACAGTTGCTTTTTCAATATTTTGAAAATGCCGGGCCTCATATGTGCAAGTTTAAGAACATTACCTTTTCCCTCAACTGTGGTCTCATTTCATAGTTGAGAATGTGTTGAACATACTGGGGGGAACATGTAATATTCTAGGGAGTCCAAATTCACAAATAAATTTGTAAAAACAAACTGAGAATACCTGAATTTGACCCCTTGAACCATCCCATGGACAATGAAGGAGAGGTCTTCTGGAATCTGGTCCCATCCTCCATGTTTGTTAGACAAGCTACGGATGACAACATGGAGGAGGTACTTCACTGGTATGAGACCTTCCCCTTCCTGAAGGTCTTGCCTGTGAAGTCACCTTCATATCCCATCTGCCCAAAGGAATGGTTGACAGCAGCTTTCGGGAAGGACATTTCACCTTCTTCATCATCCAGCTGAAGATGGGTGTTGATGATGGCTAGAGTGATGAACAATGTCCTCCCTACACTATGGCAGACAGTGCCTTCTCCCCGTCCAAGGTGACCTCTTGACAGGTCCGCCAGAACTCAAGCAACTGATCCTCATAGAGGGGAGGATCATTGTAAGGGAGGTGAGATAATGAGACGAAGAAAGATACCTACAAACATCTGAGAAGCTTGGATCCTTCTCAGAGTTTAACAAAGCAACCTGGTTGTGTTGCCTGTGTAGATGCATGGTGAAATCTGGGTCGTTTCGCGATCAAGATTTGCCATTTGCACAAGCTTTGCAGTGAAGGAAGGTAGAAGAAGATGAATTTGGGGTAATTTTAGGTTAAGGAACAATGAGAGTAGAGAGATGAAGATAGGATCATTTGGAGAGATATACTCTGGATTTGAAACAAAGTTAAAGCAAAAGATAAACTTTGAAATCCGCAAGTGGGTCCTACTTCAGAAAAAGGCGCCCAAAAAGGTAGTTTTCTTCGGAAGGTTATTTTAGCTTCGGAAGCTTTTCAGAAAAAGCTTCCGAAGGCAATTTTGCTTCGGAAGATATTTCAAAGAGTTTTGAAAGTTTTGGCTTTGGAAGAAATAAACAAGTCTTCCAAGACTTAATTGCTTTCAGAAGAAATTAATTCTAAAATGCATTTAGGAGCTTATATTCAACTTAAGCTTCGGAAGATACTTCATGAATTTCTTCTGAAGATAATTGTCAGATAAGCTGTAAATTTCTTCCGAGGGCAATTTTATTTCTTTAGAAGGTAAATTTTCATAACTCTAAAAAATATCATTTGAAAATTTGTTTTCCTCTAAAGAGAACTAGGCTTATGAAGTGATCTAATAGACAACCTAGGACACACAATTTAGGAAGTAAGATTGACTAAGATATTTAGAAAAACCTATTCAAGGTTAATCATCCAATGGCTGATACAAGATACTTAAATCTCTGCTCATCAAAAGCTTTTGTGAACAGATCAGCATATTGTTCATTTGTGTTAACCTTGATTAGTTTTATCAACCCTTTTCAAAATTATCCCTAATCAGAGATACCTGATGTTGATGTGTTTGGTCCTTGAGTGCTGCACAGGATTCTCTGTAATAGAGATGGCACTGTTGTTTGTCTATATGGATGGGAGTCTCTTTGAAATTGAATCCATAGTCAAGCATCTGATTTTGAATCCAAAGCACTTGAGCACAGCAGCTGGCACCAGCAATGTATTCAGCTTCAGCAGTTGATGCAGACACACAGGATTGCTTCTTGCATTGCCAAGAGACTATCCTTCCACCAAGGAACTGACACCCCCCAGATGTGGACTTGCATCATGTTGCAGCCACCATAGTCACTATCTGTATAAGCATACAGATTAAAGTCTGAATTCTTTGGATACCAAAGGCCTAGATTTGGAGCACCTTTGAGATATCTAAGAATCCTTTTGACAGTGATTAGGTGTGACATCTTGGGGTTGGCTTGATATCTTGCACATATGCATGTGGCAAACATGATATCAGGCCTGCTAGCAGTAAGATACATAAGTGACCCAATCATAGCCTTGTAGAGATGTTCATAACACACTCCCCCTCAAGGTCAGGACCAAGGGAATGGTTTCTGGCTATGGGTGTCTTAGCAACCTTACAATCAGTCATCTTGAACCTTGTAAGTATGTCCTGTACATACTTTGACTGATGATAAAGATGCCATCTTCAACCTGCTTCACTTGAATTTCTAGAAAGAAATTGAGTTCCCCCATGGCACTCATTTCAAATCTATTCTTCATCAGCATCTCAAAGTCTTTGCAGAGCTTTGGATTAGTTGAACCAAAGATGATGATCTACATATATCTGAACTAGCAATGTGTCATTCCCTGTATCTTTGATGAAGAGAGTCCCATCAATAGTACCTCTTTTGTATCCATGATTGCAGAGGTATGTTGATAGTGTCTCATACCACTTTCTTTGAGCTTGATGCACTCCATAAAGGGCTTTATCAAGCTTGCATACATAATCAGATGATCTGGGTCTGCAAAGACAGGTGGTTGTTTAATATAAACTTCTTCATCAATCACCCATAAAGAAAGGCACACTTCACATCGAGCTGGTAGACCTTGAAATCCTTGGATGCAGCATAAGCCAGGAATATCCTTACAGCTTCAAGTCTTGCTACAGGAGTAAAGACATCAGTATAATCAATTCCTTCTTCTTGTGTGTATCCTTGGACAACCAGTCTAGCCTTGTTTTTGATGATGATCCCTCTATCATCCTTCTTGTTCCTAAATACCCACTTGGTACCTATGACAGTCTTCCCTTAAGGAAGAGGGCACAAGTTCGACACCTTCTGTCTTTTGATTTGAAGCAACTCTTCTTGCATTGCTTCAATCCAATCCCTCCTTTAGAGCCTCATCAACTTTCTTGGGCTCAATTTGGGATAAGAAACAAGAATGTAGACAAACATGGCTGTCATGAGTTTGTCCTCTTGTTCTCACCCCTGAGTCAATATTTCCAATGATGTTTGTGGTGGGATGTGACTTGTGGATCTGAGTTGAGGAATCACAGCAAGTTGGCTGGAATCAAGATTAGAGAAATTTTGATCTGGCAAAGAAGAGTCCCCCACCACATCAGCACACTTATCAAGAGAAACTTGATCCAATGAGTGTGTGACATCATTGATGTTGTCTTCAATGGAGTGGTTATTAGCATCAAGAAATTCTTGATCACTGTCACCACCACTCGTTTCTCCTGCATTGGAGGTTCCTTCACCTGAATTCTGAGCCTCTGAACTGGAATTTGAGGGTAATTCAGTTGAATCAGCAGTATTTGTCATGCTTGTGCTGATGGAGCCTCAATGACAGGGTTAGTCTCATTGGAGCTGAAGTAGTCTTCTTGTTTGGTCTTTCAGCTCAAATCTTGGGTCAGGATCCTCTGTTGACCTGTTATCCATAGATCCTGAAACATTCTCACAAGATTTGTTAAAACATAGTTGGTAACTAAATCAAGATCAAATAGCCAATCCGGACCAGAACCTTTCACACAGGTGTGTGTTCATTGAAAGTCACATTGGCTGACTCCTCAATGATTCTAGTTCTGAGATTGTATACTCTATAAGCCTTGGCTTGAGAAGGGTATCCAACAAAATGTCCATCATTTGATTTCTTAGCAAACTTAGCTATTTGATCTTTGGAATTCAAGATGTTGCAAGGACATCCCAATGTTTTGAGAAAACCAATAAATGGTCTCCTTTTGTGCCACAGTCATAAGGAGTCTTACCATGTGTCTTAACTACTAAAACCTGTTCTGCACATAGCAGACTGTGTGACAGCCACTACCCAGAAGGTGATAGGGCAGCTTAGAGTCAGACAACATAGTTCTTGCAGCTTCAATAAGTGTCCTGTTTTCCTCCAGCAAACACCATTTTGCTGAGGAGTCCTGGGAGCACTATATTGTCTTGAAATACCATTTTATCACAAAATGTATCAAGGATTGGTTTTTAAATTCGGTTCCATGATCACATCTTATGATTTTGACCTTGTGATCAGATTGATTCTCAATTTTCAAAATGAATTCTTCAAGATTTCAAGGTTTCATCCTTAGTTCTAAGGAAAAACACCAAGTGAAGCTTTTATGGCTTTGGAAGCTTTGGAGACTGATCCTTCGGAAGATATTGCTTTCACTGTAGCAGGCCTCAGTACTTCGGAAGCATTCCTTTCT